>JALLAY010000735.1:0-13087 GCA_036939635.1 Cyclotella baltica
TTCCGATCTCCCTACCCACCCTCTAAAATACCCTAATATAAATACCCCTGACAAGATTAAGCTGCCCCCGCCTTATTGTGATGTAGTGATGCCGACTAGAAATAGAAAAGAGCGCACACCCATCTGTATATGTTATAGAGACAGATTAATCTCCTGGCCGTTGGATTCTTTGATCAAAGAAGACCTTGTTCTTGTGTGCCATGTTTTTCTGGAAGAATACGATCGAATAGATAGAAATGGGATCAATACTGTGCATTTGACTTCAAATGCCCCCCTCCATTTGGGTGGGTGTGTCTGTTGGTGCGTAAGCACCGGCTGATAATATGACATTAGGTTTGATCGAAGAATCACGCAAGTCAAATGCATATTCTGAAGGATATTGTGGCATAATCAGGGTCCACTATTTGTATTGATGCAGGCATGAAGATCACGTGATGATTTTACAAATGGAAATAACTTTCTATTATTACCCTTAATTGTAATTAGAAACTTTGATGGATGTGTTGTCGGTACGGCGACATTCGCTGCTTGCATTTAATTTCAATTACTGTGGTTTACTAATTAATCCGCTCTCTGAATTGATCAGAGTGGCTAATTAATGTGTTAACATGTTATTCTTTTTTGCCTAGAGCAGCAACTAATTTGTTATTTGTATAACCCATAAACCAAAGCATTAAGAAATATGATGCGTCTTATCATGTTATGGTACGACACCAGAGTGGCGCTAATTTGTTACGAGCATCGCAAAAGGCTCTGAAGCAGCTTAATTTGTTAGCGGATTAATGTGTAAACCACGGTAGGAGGATGACCTACACCAATACTTCTGACAATCAGCTTGGTCTACTTTTCAAGGAGGATACTCCGTTGCTTACTACATCAAAAATGACACAGACACAGTGTAATTATACGATGATAAAGAAAAACTACCCTCCATAGTCATGACTCTAAAAGAGTATTAGTCTATGCTACTTGGAGATGAGCTCCATGTGCATACTGACAATATGAAGAATTTGAATACTCTCAACACACACTGCAATGGTGTTGCTACATTAAAGCGACAGTCCGCAGTTTCATTATGTACAGTGACCAGAGAATGTGCTTGCTGATACTTTCTCTCACATACCACGTGCAGATAACATAGTGGGAAAGAATATGCCCACCAAAGACAGTGTCATTGATAGGTATTACTTAGGATGCTTTCGATGAGCCAGCATTATCATTATCCGGATGCTTTCAAAACCTGTTGGAGGTGAATACTTCTGCAAAGAGACCATTCAATGAGATGGATTCGGTAGTAGCAACAAAACAATGTAGAGCTGCTGAATAGTGCACTGAGACGCCCGGAGAGATTTGTTAACAAAGTTGTTGACAATAAAACTGAAATATTGTACTGTATTCAACCCTTCTATCATATCCTTGGTCATCCAGGGGTAGCAAAAAGATGTGACTAATCGCTACCTGACCTGCACCAAAGTATGGATGAATTTTGATGTGAGGCATATGAAAGACAAAAGTTGGATTGTCAAGGATGTGGCCTTTTGTCAGAATAAAATACTCGCTCAGTTTCATGTAAGCCCACTACAGACCTTGTGAAGGAAAATGACAATCACAATGATGATTGCATCAAAAGAAAAATGCCCAAAGAATGAAAAAGAAATTCATGATTACGGCAATGCCAAGGAGCAGAAAGGTTTTAGCCAAAGCTTTTCCCTTTTCAGAGATTTGTTGGATAAGTTTCCTCTGCTTGAAAGGCTTTTTAATTCTGGGTCTTTTCCTTTCATCTGCTGAGAGCTCAACAGAGGGTCCCTATCATCATCACGATGCAGGTGAGTGGCATGGTAGCAGTTGAAATATCTCCTGGAATAACTGAACGAATCAATGTCCATATGATTATTCCATCTTTATCATACAGAGACATTGGACATGTTATGCACTAAATCTCCTATGTCTGACATCTATGCTGTAGTTATTGTATGAATCAGAGAAATTGTACATTATGAGCATGCCAAATAATTGTATTCAATTGCATTATATTCCACATATAAAATGCTAACACGGATAAAATACAAAAAGATACCAAACTAAAAAATGTACTGAGATGTCATTCTCCAAAACTGCATGCTCCATCCATTGCAACAAAGGCCACATTGTATGATGCCAACTCTAGCACAGCTTTGATATCAGACGCAAGCTCCATGCCATACATTTGAATTGTGATTACTCAGACTAGTCCAGTGATAAACTTCTCTTCCTCTTCTTGTTACAGTCCTCATCGACAAGCATAGCCTCGAGCCCGCTTGCAACTAAATNCTCAGACTAGCTCCAGCGATAAACTCCTCTTTCTCTTCTTCTTACTGTTCTCATCATCAAGCACATCCTCGAGCCCGCTTGCAACTAAATCAGGGCCGGCCAGTAGAAGCTTGAATGCAGCTGCTGTATTTCCCATGCTGCCAGCAAGCATAAACGGGTACATTCCACTGACTGGGTCCCGGGTAGTAGCAGCTGATAGGTTTTTTGATAGGATGAACTCGAGCGTCTGGTATATTGCAGTGCTTGAATTAACTACATAATGAATAGGGAGTCTTCCTGATGTGTCAATGGAGGTTGCAAGATTTGGGATTTTGTCAAAAACTACATGAAGATGTGATAATGGGCTAGTTTCAACACCAGCTGATTTCCAATCTGTGTTTGTTGTTGGAACCGAGCATTGCACCAGACATTGATTCGTAAGGTCACGAAGAAAAGAATGAGCTTTAGTGATGTCAAAAGATGTCATTGCTGTATTCACTATCAATAAAAAGACAGACTTGGAATAGGTGCATATCTCCCCAATATTGTTTTTATCCTCTTGCGTGCCATGTTGGATAACAGCACGAATACACTGTACCAATGTTGCACGCACTGATGATGTTGATAATGATGATAATGGTGATGATGCTCCAATCTCAAGCAACCAAGCACGACTGACATTCTTATAACCGGATGAAAATTTCTTGACGAATTGTTTTAAGCAATGCTGAGTAATATCACAGCAATGACTGGAGTGGAGCGAGATCACGGCAGCACCAATTTCAACTATACTGAAGGCAGCATTTACACCATTCTCACTTGCATTTGTAATCAAGAAAAGGAGAGAATGCTGAACGACACGGTCAACCAAGCCATGCTCGGTGATTATTCGTTGAATTTGTGTGATAGCGTGTGTGATATCAGCTTGAGATATGTACTTGTGATCTGTGTTGACGAGATCAGTAATGCAACCTGTTATGCACTGGTTTGCAAAGGCGACTGCGTCTCGATTTTTGATGAGTTTGAGTTTCATGGTGAATTCCACTCGATTGAGAAAAACAACCAGGCCAATACGACTCTCACTACCATATAAATTATTCTTCCTCTCCTCATCACATAGTAGAGAGGAGACACTCTGGCCAATGGCGCCCCATCCAAACTTTTTTACGACTAACAATATTGTATTCCAAAGACTAGCATCAGGCTCTTGAGAAGGAGAACTCAACAATATTCTGTTGATAAGAGAAATGGCAAGCCTGCTAGTTTTGGAGGATTGGAGCAACATTTCAAGCAAGCTGCGCAAGACGTCACGACGAATCTCACACTGCTCCTTCGATCTGACGACACATAGCAACCGATCAAGTAGATCATAATCTTTTGTTGGGATGATGTGTTTTTTGATTGCTTCATTCACACCTCTCTGTCCAGTGAGGCATCTCATCTCAAACTCTGAGTCTTCATCGTAAGCAAGCAAAAAAGTTGACTGATATTCTGTCTCGATTGTGCTCTCGTCGTAGATGTTCATGTGATATCCGTCACCGTAACCAGATACTTCGATCGTTTTCTTCGATTCGCCCCAGTTTTCTCGTACCATTTTGCTATCAGTAAGCATCATTGCGTCACGGAATTTGTCTCTTCCGTCATCAACATGCTCAATGGGACGATCGTGTGCATAAGATCCGTAGCTGCTATCATCAGATGCTTGTTGATGGATTGCAATAGCTTCGTCGATTGGGGCAAAACTAACAATGTCTTGCAACCATTTTGTCTCCGACGTGACATTCTTCCCATGGTCATCATATATAACTTTAATGGAACTCGAGCTGCAAGAACTAGTTCCGCCGCCATAAGCAGTGTGTGTCTTGTTTGCTTGAACAATGAGCACTCGATAGCTTCTCCCAGACACCATTACAGCCTCGGCAATTGCTCTGTCTTCGGATCGAAGAGCATTCAGCCCGTTTTGGGTTAGAGGCAGGGTCTTGTACAATTTCGCCAGCGGCACAAGAAAGATGCGATCGGCACGAGGAAGTGATTCCAATGACTGTCGAATGGGTGCTATAGAATTCCGAAGAACCGCAGCCGAAGGAAGCACAGCACAGTTTCTGTAGTGCAATGAATACCTAAGCAGCACGCGACATCCACTCTTAATCTTCGCCATCTTATACTGACAATCGTTGAAATGGCAAAGGAAGTGGCATTTGAATTCATTTTCGCCTGAACTCTCCCCCAAGTCATAACTTGTGATATTCGACTTATGACCAGCTTCCTCCTCTTGGCCCTGTTCCCCATCATAGACCCGGAATAACCCGCCAGTGAAGTCAGATGGTAGCTGCACAAGAAAGGTCCCAATAATACCTTGACTTTCCTCCACATTGTAACACCAGTCAATTTGACTTCCCTTTTCCATAAAGAGTAGACGGTCCAAATTGTACGATAAACGTGCAGGATCCACACCCAACTTGGAGGCAACAATCCTCAGCAACTTCCTAGACGATTCCCTCCATTCTGGGTTCTTGATTTGAAGACCTGTTGCTTCTACCTGCCAGACCTTCGTGAACACGTCGTCGTCAGTTTTGAAGCTGACCTTTGGATCTTTCAGGGCTTTGGCCTGATCACAAGTAATCGGGAGAGATATTTTTCCGACCCCTGTCACGTGAAGACCTGGTATTATTGGGAGCGCTCTACACACATGTGATTACACGCAGGATAAATAAATAAATGTTAGAAATAGAATTGAAGTAGAATCAATCTAAAAAAATTGACGAAATGATTTCAACAAGGAGAACAACCGAACATGAGCTTCAAAACAATTGATTCTAAACAATTGTTGTCATTATTCAATTCTCGCGAGGTACCATAGCAAAGCATCTTCTAAATGTTGATAATAGAATTTCAATTGAAATAGAATCTTGAAGTCAATCTAAATAAATCTGATGAAACGTTTAAACTAGTAGAGTAACAGCCGAGCATCAGCTGATATCGTAAACAATTGATTCTAAAAACAATCGTTGTCATTATTTGATTCTTGATAGCAAAGCAAATTCCATTACTCATCCCCCCAGAATAAATAATTAAAAATAACAGGCGACGACAACTGAAATCCCAGCAAGCAAGCAATCAAACAACTTACGGTAAAGTCATTGTTCCATCAGCTTTCCCCCCAAACGACGTGTTACCAACAAACGTGGCATTTTTTAATGCTTCGTGAACGGCATATCTGGTTGATCGTGGGTTCGGCGGTTCGATATTCACAGCCGCAGCGTCGGCCGGCGGTGCATTTACGTTTTCTTGTAGCACTCCAAGATCTGCTTCCATATTGCTTTGAGTGTCGTCTTTAGAACCTTCGCGATGGTAAGCAACCTGTATATAGCAACGATGATTCACCACTTCTTCGGCGCTGGCATGGCAAGCTACGGCAGGTAGTCGTTTGTTTGCCTCTTCACTCTTCAGTCTTCAGTGAATGCCAACTGAGCGGGCGACGGCTCGTCACTGAACGATATGGTAGGAGTGTCGGAAAAGGAAAGACGAGTCCTCAAAGAATACTATCATGTTATTGAATGTGCCCTTTTACAACAATCCTACTCCCGTCGTTTGTCAGCATTTCACTCAACTTCAATCAATGAGCCGCATCAACTTCAACAACACTACCTCACCTGTTTGTTGCTCTAATCTGTTTAATTAAAGAGGTAGCATGACCTGGACCACTTGTGCCATGTCAGTGTTAAAGTTACCAGCAATAGCAAGTACTATGGCGCATGTTATTTTCTGCTGGTACCGTAGACAATTTTCACTTAGTACAACTACAGTGCTTTGCCTAGAAATCACTGTGCGGTATTGGCGCTGGTACTTAAGATGTTTTTAAACATTCACCACATGCAAAACCCTAATTGGGCCAGAAACGTACATAGAATGTTACCAATCTTGAATATATGCACCTTTTCTAGGCTAGTTTTTACATGTACCTATGTTACTATGGGTACGTTCGTTTTCACTAAAATGTTGGCACCCCGACTAAATTTTGGTCAGCTGTCTCCTTTTTGTTTTACTACCTGGGTCTATCTTTTTGAATTGCGAAAGCAACAAGATCTATTTTACTGATTCCTATGTAACTAGTCAATAACAGACAGTAGATTCACTATTGAATGTATGTATTTTTAAAGACCAGATTGAGAATGTAGGTATTTTGTGAAAAGATACATACGTTTTCTAGATCAATTAGGGTATTCTGTGGTTTTGTTCTTCTGTTCTTATGTCGACACATGACACAAGACAAGAGTTTTTTGACAATCTTTTGCTCTATTAGAGCCTACTGGTTACTGAAATATGTTCCTTTTCTGCTTCATCTCCAATTCTTGACTTTGAAGGAGATATTGTGTTATTGGGCCCAAATTTATTACTTTTGTTGAGAAGACATGTGTACGTGATAGTGTGTGTTCTTTTGAGCTGCTGTTTGAAAATTTCAGAATCAAGAGTCTATATACATTTCAAATGCGGCCCGTGATGGTACTATGTGTAGGCCTTATTTTTCTTTGTAGAAGGAAATGCAACACTAGCTGTATTGGCAGAGGATTTAACAGTTCTTAAAGAGGCAAGGTATTACATGACTTTAATTTTCCCCAGAACACCAAGTTCAACAAGCAATATCTCTGTCCTGCAAAGTCCACATTGGACTGTATCGACACAAATTATTCTCTGTGGAGTGAGTCTATTTTGAAATCGGTGACCTCCTGCATCACATTTTTCATAAGGAAGCTCAACTGAACCACTTCTAGTAGCTTCCAGTCCTACTTAGAATATTGAATTTGTCATTTTAATCATTGAATAGAAGTTGGACCCCACTCATTCTGATCAACTAGATCTGAATGGTCATTGATGAGGGATGCCTTCTGTTTCAATTTAGACTGAAATGAAATTGAAACAAAAGGCATTTAGATGTCCATTGTGTTGGACAGTTAGAGGGTGACCCTGTATAGAGAGCACCCTTAAATGGGGCTTCTGGGGCAGCAGTGGCCAGCTACGTCAATTAGGCTTGCCCTAATTTGAGGATTATCAGTCTGTCTACCTACGATCAAACCAGAACAAACTACCAACACATGGTGCAGGCCTATTTTATGTCAGCTCATAATTCATGACCTCCCGAGACACAAGACAGAAGACCCGACGAACGATGTAATCAAGGCTCCACTCCTCACTCCGCACTCCATCGGGCATCGCATCCAAAGTTGACTGAAACATTGTAAGCCGGCAAGTGCCACAATTTGTTAGCCGTTTGCCGTCAATTGTCTATTTGCAAGAGATTATTCCCTAATTCGTTCATTCGGTTGGTATCATAATCTGAATAAGGATTGATTGTCATTCTTCTGGTGAGAGCTCATGTCAGTTATGTTTGTGATTTGATGTGTAACTCTGGCGAGTCAAGTGGCTTTTGTCTTTTGGCTTCTCATGTGCATCTGCATCTGTACGCTATCATTTCATGACAGCCTCCTCTGTTTTATTTTCACTCTCAGTGTTTGTGATTTGATTGGCACTGTTGAACGCAAATGGTCATGGGATGACTAGGCGTGTACCGGCATGTGTATCTTTCTGCTGCTGAATGGTGACATCTTTTGGTGCCACAGTAGTTCTGTCAAATGACTTACTTTTTTGTTAACTGTATTACAAGTGTATAATTGCAAGTGAAATTCAAAGTGCCTTTGTTTCAAGCTAACTTTCTTATTGATGTACTCTGCCCTACTTAATGTGCAGGTTAATAATTATTTCATGCCCTTCGACAGAGCTGTTACTCAATAGGAAGACTTATCACAAAGATAATAGGTCACTCTGCCCGAATAGAAGCAGCCTCTACATAGCAAAAGATATTGAGGTTGCTGCAATTAAAAAAAACTTGTTCGCCTGACCGTGGCGCAAAGCATTAGAAAGCACCAATCCAAATTCCAATTGAATCAGCAGTAGCAGTGAGGTCAAATTCATTTACAATGGAACATCAAGCGCAGGTACTCAATCCAGACGTGATTTTGAGAGATGCTCACATCTTGAAGCGTCAGCTTCAGCAGCAGCAACAACCTCCAATGAACCAACAACAGCAGCAACAATATCAACAGCAGCAGCAACAGCAAATGATGAATCAACAGCAGCAGCAACAGCCACCACCACAGGGTTTCTACACAGAAAACCAACAACAACAACAATTCGAACAAAACGTCCAAAGCATGTTTGGCATCAACCAACAACCTAACATAAACGACAATCCAAACTATTACAATCCCCGCTCCAACGACCCCTCCTTCTACGATCCCTACTCCCAACAACCTCAAGCCAAAGACGTCAACACCCACGCCTTCCTAACAGCACTATGCTTCAACGCCATTCTATTCATTATAATCATGACGTCCTATGAGGGATTCAAACGCTGCTTCCCAACAGTATACGAACGAAAAGACTCCACATTAACCCCCGTTATAGACACCCGCGCCCCATTGGGTTGGATACCAGGCGTAATCTCCGCCTCGTGGACGACAGTACGTAATTCCGGTGGATTGGATAGCTACATGTTTCTACGGTATGTCCGTCTTTGCTTTCGAATTACCTTCACTTCAGCAGTTTGGGGAATGATTATACTCTGGCCTATATACGCGTCAAGTGATGGAGGAGCCGAGGGATGGTACTTTCTAAGTATGGCGAATTTATCTCAGGGGAGTTCCAAGCTTTGGGCTCCAGCGGTGTTTTTGTGGATGCAGACTTTTTACGTTTTATTCTTAATGAATGAAGAATACAAGCATTATTTGGAGTGTCGTGTGGACTTTTTAGCGAGGGGAGGGGGAATGGTACATTGTCAACAGCACATGTATTCGTTGATTGTCGAGAGGATACCGCATGAACTCAAGAGTGATCGGGCGTTGTTTGATTATTTTAACAGTTTGTTTCCGGGCAAGGTTCATTCGACTGCGGTTGTTTTGAATTTACCTGATTTGGAAAAGATTAGTCATCAGAGGAAGAGGATTTTGAGACGACTTGAGAAGAGTATGGTTAGGTTGGATGTTACGGGGAAGAGACCGTTTCATGTTGTGGGAAGGAAGAGGTTTCGTTGTTGCGGTATTGAATCGGCACCTATATTTTCTGGCTTTGGCGGCAGAGGAAGGAATAATGCCACGCAAGAAATGAATGTATACAATGTCGAACCGAGAAAGGGAGACCGTGTCGATTCAATCAGCTACTACAACCACAAATTAACTGCCATTAACGATAAAATGGCGAGAATGCAACACGAGAAGTTTGAGTTAGCTCAAAGAGGAAACGATCAAGTCCGTGCGTCTCAATGGATATCTCAAGCAATTGATCGAGTCAGTACTGCCGCCAATACAACTTTGAGATCTCAGGGTGATGAAGACGAATTAATCACTGGATTTTCTACACAACGAAGAAGAAAACCACTGCTTCTTACCATACTTGATCGTTTGGGTGTAGATTTCATTTATGGCGGGATTAACTACATTCAACATAACATTGATGAGGTTGTCGACAGTGTGGTTGGTGCCACCATGTCTTCCACGGGTTTCATTACTTTTAAGGACCTACAAACCGTGACTTGTGCAGTTAAAACACCACTCTTTGATAAGCCTGGGGTGTTGGTTGTGAGCATGGCACCTGAAACACGAGATATTATTTGGGATAATGCACATGTTAACTTGGGCTGGAGTAAGGGTAGGGAGTTTACGGCGAATATGTTGTTGGGCCTTGGTGCTATACTTTGGTCCATACCTGTGGCTAGTATTCAGGTGAGTATGAATGTTGTTTGCAAAAGTTGTTTCTACGCAAGCAACACTCACCTGAAATTATGACCTATGAAGGCCCTTGCAACTGCAGACCAGATTGGTAAGATTGAGGCTGTCTGCCTCATTCTACTATAATTGTCAACAACCTTACCTATTGTTTTTTCATAGCAACTGTTCCAGGAATGGCTTGGATCTCAACTTTACACGGTGGTGCTATTGCTGGATTTGTAAGTCAATTTATTGCAGGTTTATATTTTTGTGCCATCTGAATTATTAACAATATTTTGATTTCTACACCGACTACACTACTCACATGACTAGGTCAACGGTTATCTTCCTGTCGTATTACTTCTTACAATTATTATGATTCTGCCAATGGTTTTTTACGCTGTAGCACTGCACTACGAAGATCGGAAAACTCAGTCAGACATTCAGAAATCTATCATTGGTCGCTACTTTTACTATCAGTTGGCAAATATCTACATCACAGTTACGGCTGGCTCAATTTTAGACTCACTGGGTGAAATTGTAGAGCATCCTTCTAGTATCCTTGCAATATTGGGAAAATCACTGCCGAACGTTGTGGGTTATTTTGCCACATTTATCATGACCAAAATCCTAGCAGGCTTGCCACTTATTCTTTTACGAGGTGGAGCACTGGTGAGTGCATATTTGTTAGGGCTACTTATATTGTAACTTTGAAACCATTTGACCAGAATGTCTCTACCTGTTACTCCTCCAGATTCGAACCATTTTCATTCGATTATGCTTCCGAGAGAAATATCTGACACAATCAGAAATTGACGAAGCACATTATCCTGCTGCACTGTCACAAATTCGATATGGCTGGGAATACCCAAACTTGCTCCTTGTCATTGTGATTTGTTTCACATACAGCTGCATCTCACCCATCATTTTACCGGTAGGGGCTGCCTTCTTTTTGGGTGCATGGCTTGTTTACAAGAACCAAATCCTTACTGTTTACACGCCAAATTTTGAGAGCGGAGGAACAATGTTTCCAATGGCTTGTCATCGAACCTTGATTGGTCTAGTATGTGGTCAGCTCACATTAATTGGTTACTCTGTGATGAGAGAAGGCTTTTATCAGGCCCTGGCATTGTGAGTGTTTGTACTTCTCTTTTCGGTCAGTCTCAATTCATTGCTAATACTTCAATTTTTGTATGCGTCTGCATCATAGGTTCCCACTTCCTTTAATTGCAATCAAAATGATGAATGTATTCAAGAACCTCTACGTATACCCTGGATCATGTGTAAGTTTGATTGTTAAGGGAAGCTCTCGTTGGCTACCGTGCTATTTAACTTGAAATCCTTTTCTTCTACAGATAAGCATAGAGAGGGCAGTTGAAATTGATGCAAGAAGAAATGCCGATGCATCATTCAGTGCTGATGTTTACAGACAGCCAGTTCTTACTGAGAAAATTTCTGAACCTCGATTGTCGAGGTCAAGTGTGGATAGCTTTGGATCTAGCAGTAGTGCTGTTTTGGAGCTGGGGACAGCTGGAAAGGTTGTCTGACATGAATTTTCAATCTTCATTTGTATTGGCATGACCAGTTAATAAGAACAAATGCGCCTTAACCTTCCTTGATAGTAATACTTTGCCTTTCGTGGTTTCAAGTCATCTCGAAAGATCTCGTCGAACAGCATAGAAAATGCCGGTTAAAATTATCACTTCTGCCTTCACTCCACTGTTTCTAATGCTGTTAATTTAAGGAGAAAAAACTGAATCTGTGAATACTTATTTTGATTTGAACTCATAATCGTAATATCTAAAAGACCTCACATTCCATCATCTTTATATCCAAGATCAGCCGTCAAACGGTTCATCACTATCGTGAACTCAACTGCCCTACCAAACTTCCCAAGGAACAATAAGGTTGAAGCCCTCATCAAACTCAAGTGAAGCTCTGCAATCTCAACAATCCAATACCTCAAGACATGATTTCTCCTCTCTCCTGACCAGCGGACAATAACAATTAAAACAGTAAGAGGCCACCTACTACTACAACAAACAACAAACACATAATCTGCCACTCTTCATTATCCCCCCTTCCTCGAATCTGCCTCCTCAACCAACACGGTTCACACCTGCTCAACCAAACGCACTGTCAGAAAAGCCAAGTCAAGCTAAGTGGAGCGGATCACAAAATATCTACCACCAGCTAACCAGAAATTTAGCAAAATATTCACGCTGCTGCATTCTAGTAGAAAACGAATTTAAGTATGAAGAACGAAACACCAAACACCAAACCAAAAGAGTCAAAACCGACACGGCTCGCCACAACCTTTAGTTTGTACGAGAATCAACTCAACATCAGTTGCTATTTGTATTTTGTAATGCCATAAACGACTCGGCTAGGTGAAACCTGGGCAGGTCGAGCCAAATGATGAAATCATTTCAACTTGTCTCATTTAAGATTCTATTCTACAGCTTCAAGCAAATAAAAACCAAAGATACAAGATGATGCGTAACACTCTGTTGCACAATACTTTGTTAATTATCACATGTGGCGATCTATATACCAAGTTGTTTCATTCTTGGAATAGCCAGTATCCACATCCTTAATTCATATTATCTTCGGGAGCAGTGAGCACTGCTCTATTTGATGCAAGATCTAATATCTATCTTGGATGGCATTGTTTGCTCGTGGGATAGAATCAGAACAGGCAAACACCATAAATCCTTCAAAACGTGTTTCTTGGACTTTGATTGGGAATGAGCGCTCATTTCCATAGCCGCTGCAAATGCAGTATGAGTACGTGATTACTTGATTATCAGAACTCAAAGCACAAATTTACAAACACAAGGCAATAGCATTGCCCCCATATTACTTTGTACGGCCCAAGCAAGGGCAATGGAAAGAGTATTTTGGCACTGATCTCTGATCTCATAATTTTCTATTTGACGAACAACTTCAGCATTTCTAACCTTCTCGCCAAATTGCTTCTTCCTCCACACCACTTATAATTATTCTACAGTCACAATGATTGTTTGGCCTTTCTCTAT
>JALLAY010000736.1:0-14275 GCA_036939635.1 Cyclotella baltica
ACATCCCCGGCAAGACTATACAAGCACCGAATCTACAAACTCAACAGATACCACTATCTCTGCTGGCCTAGCGTAGTTTTCAATGAAAGCATGACTCACGATCTCACAGCCTTAGACGACACCAAATCAATCTTCACATGAACACAAAACATCAACACCATCAAAACCCCTCCAACCTCCCCCAACAATAGCACCCCAGGCGCATTAAAAACCTCCTATAAAAGCCATAGGAGGAAAAGCTACCTATACCGCCACCTTCTCCCCCTCTTCTTCTTCCCCATCACTCTCTTCATGTTCCACCTCCTCCCCTTTCTCCTTCTCTGCCCCGCCGACTTCTTCTTCTTCACTCAAGAACACCTTGACCCCGGCCTCCTGCTTGTACTGGGCAATCATGGTGCACATGTCCTGGTCAATGAACCAAGGAGTGTCTTCACCATCATCCACCCCAGTACCAATCAAGTACCAACCCGTGTAGTTCCCGGACTTCTTGGGGTACTTGATCCACTGCAAATGCCCCTCAAAAACCCTGTGAACCTGCCCTGTCCCCTCAGCAGAACTGTCCTTGAAGTACAAACCCTTGTACTTCTCAAGGATCCTAGCCTGGCAAACAGGATCATTGGTCTTGATGGCCTCAGCTTCCCATGACTCCTCAATCCAGGCACGGAAGATCCTGTTAATGACAGGCTCCTTGAGGGCATTCACATCCACCCCCCACTGTTCTAATTGATGATCAAACCTAAATATAATATTGGAGGATATTGGTTAGTATTGAAAGGAATTTATAAAATCACAAGCCACTTACTTAATATCTTCTTCACAGAACATTGCGTCCCACCCAGCTGCATCAATTCTCGCCATCTCCTCCCTCACCAACCTGGCCTCATTCAAGCAAGCAGTGCTATAAAGGATAGCACGCTTTTCAATGCTCTCACCACCAATATGAGACCTCTTACCAGACTTGATGTACTTGACATCACCCCAACTGCGCTCGCATGGACCAATTCCCAAAGTCTTGGAGCAAAGACGGCAACCCAAAAACCCAAGGACATCTGTGTAAGGAAGAGAGTATTTTTCATGCCACAAATGAGACTTACCCTGAAGAGCATCAGTGTTGTTCCACCTATGCTCCAAGGCATAGGGACCAGTCTTCTTCTGGAAATGATTAAACTCATCCCACATCCTGTCCTTGATCTCAGCCATGGACTTGCCCTTGACCCACTCGCTGGGGTTGGGGCAAGGGGGCTGATGCAGTTTCTCACAAACTTCCTCCATAATCAGCCGATGATGCCCCCTCAACCTCTTCTTGCAGTCTTCCCTAACCTCCGGCATGACAGACAAGGCCCACGCAGCAACTGCATACTGGTGGTCCAGCTTGGGGCGACGGCGTTCCCACTCATAAAGAACCCTCTGCCCCAACCCCTCCAGAGGGTCAGCCACACCCTTGGCCAGCCGCTCATGCTCCTTCTCCAACTCCAAATCTTCATCCTCCTCATCAGGCCTAACAGTCAGTTCCGGAAGGGAGCTATAATAAACAGCAAAATAAAGCAGTGAGTTAATGTGTAAGAATAATAAAAAACAACATAAATTCTCACTCATCATCATCATCAAGATCCAGAGGCTCAGTACCACGCTGAGGCCGTTCCACTGGCTTCCCAAACACCTCTTTCTCCTCTTCCTTGGTTGAATTGTCCTCCTCATTCAGTCGACCAAACAACTTCTCATCATTCAGGGTCGTGATGGACTTCTTCAAGGATTCTGTGGCCCTGTGAGACAAGAGATAAATCTTATCCATCATGGGTTCGTTAGAGTCACACATTCTCAAAGCACGAATGATAGGAAAAACAGCACGACACAAACAAAATGCAGCTTGCCAAACGTCCTTGTTTTCAATGTCGGCAATGGCGAGGGAAGCAGCACGGGTTTTGGGCAGGTCAAGGAACTTTTGCTGATGAATGGTTGACAGGAGAGGGAGCCGAAGGCGAATAAGGCGCACCCATGCGTAGAAGAAGGTAGCAAAACGGGTTCCTGCTCCACGTAGCATCCCCACAGCAATACCATTGTTGTGAAGCTTGGATTGACCCATAAACTGAGCGTAGAATGCATGCATTGCACCTGAACCAAAACAATTATAAATCCTACAAGCCTTGAGAATAAGATTCTGAGGAGAATGGAATAGTGAGTTCTTAAATTAATGAAATAGAAAACAATAAACTCAGTCACTCACTTTGATGGGCAATAATTTTGCAATGTCTCCAAAGAAAAGAGAGATAACATGCTCGCCTCCATGGAAACAGTAGCTCCTGGGATACTTTGCCTCACAAATCTTCCCTGCCTTCTGGACATTCCCCGCCCCATCAAACCAGAAAATGTCAGTGTACAACTTGAGCTGATCGTAAACCTCCACAACTGCTTCCAAGAGGCTAGCAATGTAAGAGGCATCCTTCTTCCCGCCTTGGAACATATGATCAGTGCAATCCAAAATAGCAAGAACAAGGGGTGGGAGACCAGCACACAGACCAAGAACATTAACAAGGGGCATCCTTTTAATAGTTGCCCCATCAGAAGCAAAAGACAAACCAAACATTTCACACTCCTTCGACAAAGACTCCTTGTTGAGCTTCATACAATTATCAAAGTTCAGGTCCAAGAGTGGTCCCCCAATCTTCTTGCGATCAGGAAAAACAAAATCCCTCCCAACCAAACCAGCAAGCATAATCATACGACGAAACCTTGGGGAATTGGCAATTTTACCAGGAATGTTATCACAGTGGAAAAAGTCTGCAATGGCAGACTGAAGAGCAGCATGAGTGGAGCTACGGATGTCTTGCTGTGAATAGGTCTTCTTGAATGCATCTGGAATGGATGTAGAAGCAGCATTGGATGGGGCAGCAGCAGCAGCAGCAGATGAAGCAGAACTAGACAAAACAGATCCCGAACCAGTCTTGCTAGACACAAACTGGGAAATACCCGGATGACGAGCCATCTCACCAGCAACTTGGGGTGTCACGTGACATGTCCTTGACATTCCCAGCTAAGGGGACTGAGGAGATACAAGGGAGAGAATGTGGTGATAGCTCAGAAGGAGCTAAATGTAGTGTGTGCTTGTCTTGACGAACTAGGAGAGCTTTTGAAGGAAATTCCATTGGACATTTTGGAGGGCTATACTCTTTGCTCTGTCCCAGCTTTCGTTGATGTGTTCAAGTTTCAAGTGGATGCTTCAAATGCAACAAGCCAAAGTTATGTCTGCCAACAATGCATTCTCAGGAAGTGATAACTCAGTTGACACTCTCACAGAAGCCAGGATGATTAATATGAAGGCGGTGGATACCTATCATGCACTCTACACCAAGAGATGAAGGTACGGACAGAAATTAAATGCTAATCGACGCATAGGTATTTACATTGCGTTTCGAACGATAGTACTTTTTTATTTTAAAATCGATTTTTGGATTTTCTGCCAACGTCCCCGGACTTGCTCTCGCGAGCAAATCAAGCAAGCGGGACTTTATCACGGGCGAAGCTAGTGATTTTCGCCCATCACGAACACCTCCGCCACTCCGTCAATTCTCAACCTCAGACCTCCGTAGAACCAACCATGGCTCGACAACTCCATTTGGCAAGCCAATTCAACCGGCGATATTGAAGCGGCACTCACCCGCCGTCACTATAACCGCTCCCCCACCAACGACCCCTTCGAAAATAGCCGAATTTGCAAAAAATCGTCGTTGCAAAACGAAGACGAAATGAGCGACGTCAACGCTCCGTCTCGCCGTTCCAGCCGGCGTAATAGCTCCCAAGACGAACCCGATGCTCCCCAACCCGTCTCCACACACCCACGCAGCCCTAGCATCGATGCTACGACCGTCCCCCCGATGATGCTTGCCGAGCATGTACGTAATGCTGCTCGGGCTTCAATCTTGGTGTCACAACTTGATTTTGTGCACGTATCCGACGCTAAGCTACGAAGTCTTTTCTACAATGAAAATAGACACAAGAAACGTTCTACTGATTCTTCAGGCAAAGTTCTATTTCCTCCACCTGCCTACCGCCGTACTGCAATGCAGATACGTGAGTTCTTCAATTTTGGAATGCCACAGAAGAAAAAGATAATTGAAGATTACAAAGACTACAGAATTGATACGGAGGGAGTAATTTCTTACCTCAACTCTCAACACGCACCCCAACCTGAACAAAAACCTACAAGTACTGAACCAACTGCAGATGAATCAATTGAACCAGCTACAAATGTTGAGGGGGAGGAAACTACAATTGAGGATACGGATTGTTATGGGATCGACATGGCCTATATCTCTGACATGAAGTTAGATGCAACAAAGAGAGGAGAAAGATTACTTGCATTCAAACATACAATCCGCGAGGGCTTTGTTACTCGGTCCATTTTGGAGCACCCTGATCGTGACGAGCCGTGGCCTTTCTGCCTGCCAGTTGTTGGTGCACTAGTCAGCGGAAACGATGATGAAAAGATTGTATGGAAGATTGAAGAGAGGGTTGAATTTGCTAACAACAAAGAGGATACAACTGGCTCTGACTTTACTAGGTTTACAATTCGGCACGTGAACTGTGATGGAAAGCAATATAAACAAGGTCTTTGTTCCGACTGCTTTGCTAAAAAGAAGCTCTTGATGGCGCGTCTTGATAGCAACCTTAAAGTCAGAAACGAACCGGTTAACGTAAATACACGTCTTTCTTTAAACCGCACGTTCTCGCTTCAGCAACAGCGTACTGACTACTTTGCAAGGAAAGCAAAGAATGCAGTACAACGTGTATCCTACCGCCAGAGAGCTTTGGATAAGCTCACTGAAGAACAAGGCATGGATGTACACATCAACGACAGTAGTGACTCTATCTTCAATTATTCAGTGGCAGATAATGTATCTCGCTTTTTGAATAGTGATCCAAAAAATAGAAGAAATGCAATTGCTGATTATGTTTTCCGTGAGAGTGTTGCCAAATACCAACAGGCCAAAAAGAATGGGTCTCAATCATGTAGTCACTCACCATTGGTAATTCGGTTAGGAGCACTAATCTTGAAAAAGATGGGCAATGGTGGAGATCTATATGATCTAGTTGCAAAATGCATGGGCCTGCCTGGCAGTAGGCAAATCAGACGCTACAATGCAAGTAGTGTCAATGAGCCTGATGGGATTTTATACGCCAACCTACAAGCAGCATATGAGAAATTTGAACAAGAGCATCCGGGGACCTCTTTTGATGACTTCAAGAGGTTGTGTATTTTAAGTTGGGATGAAATGTCAGTCAAGGGTAGATTCAGTGTGAATCATCACACAAATGGTCTTATGGCCATTGCCAATGATGCTTTTGAACAAAGTATCATTGAGCGAGAGTTTGATGCCCTGGCTGCAAAAGAGGAAGATGATGGAGAGGTGGAGGTTCCTGAACCCACCAAGTACTTTCTGGCCTTCTTTTTGACACCAATGAGTACTGATGTCAAGCAGAACATTTTCTTTGCAAGATATGGTGTCAAGAAAACTACATACACGTTTCTAGCAAGGCGTTTAAAAGAGCTACCAAGTATTGCTTACATTTATGGCTTTATAGTCTGTCAGCTAGGTAATGATGGAGCTATTGAAAATAGGACAGTATACAAACGCCTTGGAACACTAACAGCCAGAGATGTACTTTCTGAAAAAATCCCACCAGACAAGCTTGTTGGATTGAATTTAAACACCCCCGTTGCATACCGCCATCCAAGCCCCGCATGTGAACACATCCTAATTTTCTTCGCAGGAGACATGCCGCATTTAGTGAAGAAAATTCGCAATGCTTTTGACAATATAAAACGTCAGCTTACCTTCCGCGGCCGATTAATGAACTTAGCGATGATAAAGATGATTTGGTTGGCGTTTGAGTCGGAGGGATCTGCAATGCGTAAAACAAAATTTAGTTGGGATCATTTTGAATTAGATACATACAAGAAAATGCGGGTTTTTTTGGCAGTACAAATTACTTCAAACTCTACCATTGATATGATTAAGGAGCATTGCTCCAGTGATGATAATGAAGAGTCTCTTGAAGATTACGAAGGAATGTTGGAGTTGTTTGCAAAAATCGATCGATTGGTTGATATCTGCAATGCAAGAAGTGAAGATGAGATTACTAAAAGTGGCCGTAAGAGAGATGTCGAGAAAATAAACTCACCAAACCACCGCCACATATACGAACTGCTTGACGTATTGCGTGTTTTTGAGGAGTGGAAGTCTGAAGCGGGAGGTTTTACAAATAAGTTTGTAACGAAGCAAACTTACGAAGACTTGTGTTGGTTGGTGTACGGAATTGTTGGCACCGCGGTGACATATTTGGATGCAGATGGGAGTAAAGCTATGGATCAAGGAAAATCTGGAAGTGATGTGTGTGAGCATTTTTTTGGAATGATTAGGGATGAAAATCAAAACCCAACTTACGGACAGGCCACTCAAGCAAGTAGCAAAATTGCTTCTACTAATGCTGTTGTTCAAGGGAATATGTTCAAGTCAAAAAGAGGTGGATCAAATACAATTGGAGTGGATGTTAGTGCCGAACAATATGTTGCGCCAATTCATAATGCCAAGAGGCAAAAAAGAAAATAAACTTACATAATACTCTATTCATCAATACCATCTTGTTCTTCTGTAGCCCCTACAATACCCTCTTCTTCTTCCGCCGCAGAAATCCCGTCTTCGGCAACCTCCAACATAGCCGCGTGAACCTCTTCCTCGCTATCCTCACTCTCCTTTACGGGCTTCCGCGTCCTGCGTCTAATTGACTTGCCCCCGCCCTTACTCGCCAGCCTCTGCCTCAAGCCGACAGTTGTTGTTTTGTGAAGTCTGCTGTTGTACTTGTAGCATAAGTCCTTTAGCCGCAAATTAGAAAACACTTTGACATAAAAGAATAATGCCTGATTTAAAGTATCTTCATCAAATACACCATCATCAAACAGACTAATAAAATGATTCAATACAGAAGAATGTGCTTTCATTTCATTACAAAGGGTTGACAAGACATTGCCGCCAAAGTTACAAAAATTCTGGGGCGTAGCCAAATTTGCATAACAGTATTCAAGTCTTGCAATGAATGAATAAAATTGCCTGTCAGGGTAAGTCAAACATCCGTGGACCGCCCTGCTATCAACAAGCTTTGTTAATCCATCAGGCAAAGAACTCTTAATCCTGGCAATATCCGATTTGTCAGTAACAAAATGACAAGACATTGCAGCAAGACATTTCCCCAAGCTCCCAGATCTTTTTGCGGCTTCTGTCTCTCCTGCATGACATAAAAAACCAGCAGCATAATAAACATGCTTGTCAACACCTTTTTCAAAATAATCATCAAGCACAATTGAATCAATTTCAGTCATACACTCCTCAACCTGCCGCTCAATTGGAACCACCTTTTTGCCGTGGGGCAAAGTTATTAATCCCTCAAAAATATCAACAAAAGCCCAACCAAGAATATTAACCAAGCATCTCAATTTAAGCTTAGTCGTAAACTCAGACACCAATTCATCAGGCAAAGGCCGCTCATTGAAATGAGCTTCAATCATAAACTCAATGTCTTGCAAGTAATGGTCCTTGCAAGACTTGACCTGTCCCTGAGACAAGGGAGTATTCTGCACAATACATTCGTGCATGTACTCCCAAGCAGTCTCCCAAAAATCATCCCCATCATCAGAGTCATAATGAAAAAAGAAATCAACAAATCTATCACGTTCCCTCTGACTATAGTTGGGGCACTGATCGGCTATCAACATCCTCTCATGAGTCTTCATGGTGGACACTAAAATAGCAACTTCAGGCAAACGCTCAGCCAGCGGAGGCACATCATCAATCTCCCCCTCTTCTTCACTCCCTCCCCCCTCAACAGCAACACCCCCTGAATCCAAATCATCAACAGCACTACTGGCAGAGTGCACAATAATTCTCACCTCCTCCCCCTCGCTCTCTCCCTCATTTTCGGCAGTAGAAATCGGTGGTACGTTGGAGCCGAGAACGGTCGGTGTCTCGTCGAAATGGACACTCCCCCCTCGATGAATTGGAGCTACAGGAGTTGCCGCGTCGGGTGTGCGAGTCGTGACGGGAGGGGCGGAACGCAGTCTCTTCGAACGGCGGGGAGACATGACGGGTGATTTTTTGCAAATTGAATTAATCCAAAAATATGGTTGGTGGTGCAGCGGTTGAAACGAATGCACTGCAGCTACAATCTCAGATCGCCGGTCGATTTGGCATGCCAAATAGAGTTGTTGAGAGGCGAATGAAGCTCCGGAGCGAATCGGAGCTCTCGTGGCGACGTGCGAGAGGTCTTTGCAAAACGCTAGAAACGCTAACTTCGTACGCGATAACTACCTTTTATTTTAAAAATCATTTTTTCGCAAGTCCGGGGACGTTGGCAGACCCAAAAACGGGTCGTGTCCGTACCTTCTTCTCATGTCTACACTGCTAACGATTGGAATATTGGTCGAGGTAGAGCTGCTTTAGCTTCCCAACCCAAGACAGGTCCTATTTGTTGGAATTGCGGAGGCCATTACGCGGTCAGGGACTGTCCCAAGTCCAGAGATGAAGCAAAGATTCAGGATGCTTGCAAGAAGTGGAAAGCCGAGAAGTATAATCGAAACTCTGGATCTGGTACAGATACCAACAAACCAAGCTCTAATGCAGGCGAACGCAAGAAATGGGGCTCAGCACAGCTCTTTGGTAATGTTCTCCATGTTCATTGCAGCTGTACCATCACTCCCAATGGTCGACAGTGTGGATGGAACACAACCCATTCCACTAAGTATCATGATGCGGCCATGGCACAAGGAGCTTTCTTTGACCTCGCGCAGATTTCACCCAACCATCCTTTGGTCTTGGCTAAGAAAGCCATGGCAGTTAACACAGGTGCCACATTTTAACGGGATATCTTCAATCGAATCCCTGAATTGCCTCGTGAAAGAGCCGCTGCTCTCCTACAACAGCTGGAAAGGAATGCAACCAACGATGAAGCTATTGAGTGTATAGGGGTGCCTTTTTTAGGACCTGTATTTTTTGATCCTATTTTTTGGCGCGAAACATTTCACAGGACGCCTTTTTGACGCCCACCCGATTTCGCTTGTCCACCGTTCTGTCAGGTTCTGTCCATCAATTGAATTGAACAATAGCTCGTTCGTTATTTGAATTGGAATGACGGTCGTCCTTTTCAATTCAATCAACGGACGGCTCATTCGTTTCAATCCAATGGAAACAGACAGGGGCTAGATGTCGTCCGTTCAAGCAACGATCTGAACGAACGACATAATCGTTATTGGATCGTTTTTGTTTTCAATTGAAAATGAAATTGTCTGTCGATGTTGATGTTGCACGACGTCAACAAATAGACCAATCAAATCCCCCCATGCTTTTGGAGTACGTGGGGGGTTCGATTGGTTGATTTGTTGACGTCGTATCAACACCAACCTTGTCGTCTTCAATTGAATTGAAGCGGTTGGGCATAAAAATCAATTCCAATTGAAATGTTATCAATTTCAATTGACAGATTAAAGAAGCAGAACGTTTCAATTGGAAATTTCAATTGGAACGGCGGCTATATAGACAGTTTCACGGATCCGTTTCAATCCAATTGAAATTAGGACCAGTCCAATTGAATCAACCGCCGGCCGACCGCCAACCCGGGCGTTTCAATTGAGAATTACAAAACGTGAAATTAAAAATAATTGATTTTTTTAGATCATCTCTTACCAATACCAAGTTTTATTTTAAGAAGCTTGAAAACAGGGCCTTGGGTCCTGGATTTTATTCACAGGACCCAGGACCGAAAAAATACAGGACCGAAAAAGTTTCTCTCATCTCCTACCATTAGCCCTCATGTTGGCCTTTCTAGCAGCCTGCATCACCAAAATCCACTACTCTTGCCTCTCAATGCTGGATTCTGCTAGATCATCCTGGTCAAAATCAAGAAGAAATTTACATTCTTTGGGGATGTCTTCAGGACCGATTGCCAGCAGCTTCTCAATTTCTTCAGCAAGTGTTTGACTTTTAAGTAATGACAAATGACCCAGCTTCTTGTTGTGCAAGGTTAGATTGCGAAAAACCCACTGAGTGTGAGAGATACGTTAGGGTTAGGGTTAGGGTTAGGTTTACCCAGTCTTCACCATTAATGTGTGATGTTGTCTGATGGAGATACGTGGATTGTAGAGACCGAAAGTGACCGGTGATTTTGCCCTCCAGAAAATGTGTCCAGCCAATGATATCCTGTCCTATTGCAATTGCCTTCATGGATGACAACATGTATGACTGTGCAGAAGTTGGAGCATACATGGGTAGGTCAACAAACTGAACTCTATTCCTTGCCAGTAGATAATGGGGGACCCAGAGTGGAATTTCTGGATGTGTGCGGTTCTTACGTAACCACTTTCCGAGAGCCTCAACAGATTCCTTGAACTGTCTAGTTTGATTGACACTAAGACAGAAATTCAGATGTGACGCCCTTTCTTCAGGTTCATGGCAGTTCGGGCATCTATCATCTTCTCCTGTTGACATCCTTGAAACCTGTAGTCACGTCCCAAAAAATTTCAAGGCTTGTTTTGACAGCCAGAGAGAGTACATCAATTTCTTCTTGCTGATAGTAGCGTGAAGAGAGTCCCATAATCAACTTGCTCAAACTGTTCAGGAGACCATTTTAGCTCATTGATGTAATACATCCTTATGCCTCAATTTTGCTCAGATGATATCCTGTACTGTCACTAATGTCACCCGTAACTTTCCTGGCTTGAAGGAACAGAGCAACTCTCTCCTTTGGTATTGTTTGGGTGCTGATATTCCGGTTGTACATATGGGAGATCGTAGATGAGCTGCCTTGGCTAGGTGATCACAGTAGATGTTTAGCTTTTCTGGGAGAGAGAATTTTGACCCTCTATGTTTTGCATCTGCATGGCCATACACATGTGTGTACCGGATTTCTTTTGCGTTGAGGGATGGATATTTCTGAGAAGCCAAAGTAAGTCCCTATGCTTCGCAGCTGACACGATACGCCTTCGGTATAGTCTGGCCTTATATAAAGCTCTCTCATTATCACAAAATAGTTCATTTTCTTCAATTTGTCCAAATAGCTCTTCTATTGCTACCATCACAAGATGCAGTGCCACCGCAATAGTTGCTCTACTATAGGTCCTTTCTAATCAGACTTCGAGGATTCTTGCCCATCTTATTGTTCTGGATATACCGTAGATATTGTTGGTAGACAGAGCTAAGAAGTTGTGTTTTTGGGCGACCGACATTATAAGCAGAGACAACTCTAGATACATGATCTGGGTGAGATTGAAGTGTAAGAGAGGTCCATCTGCCTAAGTCATGATGATTACTACAGCCGTCCAATCGGTTGACGTTCTGCGTAATTTCCCCTTGTGCAAGAACTGTGCATCCACCTTGAAGAGCACAACTGATACATTTTTGAGATTTATTGAATGTGCCCAAAATTGGTACTGTTTTTCAGGAGATGTAAGATTTTACCTTTGCCACAGCCCTAGACCTCAAAATGGACTATTATCACATCAGACTAATAGACCCTCACACTCAGAACATATGCACCATCAAATTTGTTTCAGGGAAATATCAAAAGTTATCAGAAATAGTGTGTAGATGTATTTAGAGCATCAAACGCAAGATCAGCACTGTTAAAATGAATTTTGTAAGTAAAGGAGTANAACCAAACCAGCAAGCATAATCATACGACGAAACCTTGGGGAATTGGCAATTTTATCAGGGATGTTATCACAATGGAAAAAGTCTGCAATGGCAGACTCAAGAGCAGCGTGAGTGGAGCTACGGATGTCTTGCTGGGAGTATGTCTTCTTGAATGCATCTTGAATGGATATAGAAGCAGCCTTGGATGGGGCAGCAGCAGGAGCAGATGAAGCAGAACCAGACAAAACAGATCCCGAACCAGTCTTCCTAGACACAAACTGGGAACCTGAATGGCGAGCCATCTCCCCAGCAACTTCGGGGGAAACCTTGCTCTTCTTCTCAAGAACTGAGGCAGCTAGACCCTCCTGCCTCGCGGCAACATACTCATTAACAACTTCGTGCTTGCGCTTGTTAGTCTCCCCCTTCTGAACAACCCTCTCCCAATACTCAAGGTACCTCGCCATTTCCGCCTGTGAGATCTTGGCAGGGCAAGGTTTAATCCTGTGGCCAGACTTCTTGGCAAAATGAGCAGCAGCTCTGGTGGCATGAACAGGAGTCCAACACCCTGAACAGCGAACGCACGACCAGTTCTTCTCCCCCTTCTCTGCATAAGGATCTTCCCAGATTGTTTTGAGGGGAGGGAGAGCTGCAACTGCAGCAGCAGGAAGATCGCTGACGTTGAAACCTGCAGCACCTGGATCTGGTAGGGAAGGCATTCCATTACCTCCCCCCAATAATTAATCAATTAATCTGTTAGAGTAGTATTAAATAAAACGGGTTATAATCAATTAACTTGCTTACCATTGTCCCCCTCATCAGTTAGATCAATGGCGTCGGATTTTTGTTCACTCATTTTGACGACGTGAACCTTGCGAATTTAGATTCGTCGCAAGCCGCCGCAAACGACGTCAAAAGGCGGTTATTCGATGATGCAGACGGTGGAGATTGAAGGGAAATTGAAGGGGGATACGGCGATGGCAATGGTGGTGCTGCGTGAATTGATGGTGAATGTTGGTTCGTTGCGGCGGTTCGTTTCAATTAATTTGATTCGTTTCGTTGTGGGGGGCGGGTCAAAATGAGAGCTCCGAACAGAGAGCAGTCGTGCGTTTGACCAATGATGTGTCGATAACCGATTTGAACGGTCGATCGATAGTAAAAATGGTGTCAGAGCCTATCACGTTCATAAGCATCTTTTTGATGACGTGGAAGTGCTCTGAAGCCGCTCGTGACACCGGGAGGACACGGCTGACACGTGACCAACCATGGCATCCAGTCACGATGTCACGTGATTTGAGGTTCAGAGCAAAATCATGGAGACATATGACATGACAGGACATGTCACGTGACATGTCCTTGACATTCCCAGCTAAGCAGCTAACATTGCCAGCTGTTTGCATTAGGCCTGTCAGAGCACCCGTAGGATGAGAACCACATGTATGCATAGCAATTCCACTGTACCAATATAGAGTATGCTGTAAAGATGAGGTACATCCGATAGGAAAGCTGTCTGTCACCACTCCCCACCTTTCCTTCTGCTCCAACAAGTCCAACGCTGCACAAATGTACCATCGAGCAATGTCACACAACACACCCATTGGCCTCATTCCTAATGCCACAACAGCATTGAAACAGTCCAAACCAAGCTCCTGACACTTCTTTGGTCACTCTTACACTGCACCTACTCCCAAAGAATACTTCTTCCAGAAAGCAGGCCTAGTCATCTCCAATGCCCTAGCCATCTACCTTCTGGATGCCGAGCGCGGCACCCTCCGCAAAGCCAACCCTCCTACTACACCTCATCCTACCTCACGCAGTCACCCTATTTGCCCTCCCACCCCCTCCCGGTTTTCCCCCACTAGCATCACCAATCGCCCCCCATTAACCATTCCGTGTTCAAGCTAGCCACAGCCAAACTTCGTCCCCACACTCCACCCATTAGCTGGACCATCAGTCAGATATTAGTTTGTCATTGCCTGAAAGTCTTTATATAAATATAGGTAGCAAATAGGCAACAGAATAACATAGTAGATCACCATCATCATTCTTTCTCGAGACAATTCTTCATGAATTTATTTTTGCAGCAATTGGCCAAAACATTGATCATACTGCCAATAGACAATACACTATTCAAACCACCAATACAGAATATAGTATTGACACCACCAATAGAAAACCAGGCATTCACGCTAATGATGAAAACAATTGCATTAACAGCAAGGAGAGAGTAAAATGCATTTCCAGGCGAGGTATCATTTGTTTTCATTGAGGTTAATTGCTCTGAGATTATCCTGTTGAACTTTTAAAAATCACTTCCTAATGCCATAAATATTTCTGCCCAGAACACATGATCTAGACAGGTGAATTGAGACATCTACCATTAACTTTTCTATGGTATTTGGGCGCGAGCCAAGAAGCCCGCTAGTGACGAGTAGCCTTTTGATTACAGGGCGGGGGCGTACTTTGGCCCCAAATCTGGCGCCCCCAAATTGGTGATATGGCATCAATAATGACTGCTCTAGTCGTCTATAATCCCGTATATGTGTCTGTTAAGACATAACAAACGTCATGGGATAGGTTTGACATCAAGGTAGTGTCACATG
>JALLAY010000737.1:0-13075 GCA_036939635.1 Cyclotella baltica
ATCAGATCAGAACTTAATTCCACAATGCATTCGAGGGCATATGCAGGCTGTGCAGAATTCGATAGTCGCGTCAACCTCACTATTCCCATTGGTGGCTTTGCTGTCTTCTTAACAAAAGGCTCGGTATTAAGGTTGATCACTCCAATCTTTTGCAGCAGCAATTCTACTTTCGGAAGTATTCATGACAACCCACTGGAGAAAGAGATTCAGCAGTTTCAAACTGAGGTTTGTCAAAGAGTGGAGCAAAACATTTTGAATGAGTGGGATCGCTTTGTAGAAGGGATGAGTGTTTCCGACCTTTCTTATGAACTTTCAAAGTCAGCACCAGATTTTTGCTTGAATTCGGATTGGCTCTATGCATACCTTATCAGCTATTACTTTCTATCTGATCCTATACCCGGAAAGCAAAAAAATAATTCGGATGGCTTTCTTCTGCACCCTTTTCGAGACTCTTTGATGTCATATAGAAAAATACAGGGAGCTTGCCTGATAACTTCTGTTGAAAAATGCATGGATGCTAAAGAAAAACCATTTGCTTGTCATTACCAAACACCAGAGTCTATGATGGATGTGATGGCAAAAACGTGGATTTAGGTATTGCACCTTAGCGATAAAATAAACACAAAGGTGGTTAAAACCATCATGGAAGATTGTTACAGGTGCTGCTGTGGTGATTAGTAACAAAACGGCCGCTGAAATTGCAGCGCAGCAGCAGATGGCTGTTATTAAGCCATGATGCATTGTTGTTGTTGTTATTGAAGTAGAATTGCTGCTATGACACAGCTGTCATCCACATATGAACAATAACACAGCTCAAGTTGTAATTGTTAATTTTAATGGCTCACTGACACCTTCCCATCATGGTCGAAACGAAGATTGTGATCAGTTGAGGTGATGGGAGATGACTACAAAACAGGACCCAGCAGCTTGGCTGTGCCATTGAATTGATAATTAGTGTTGCCAAACTTCTGCTGTATTACTCAAAATTATTTTTTCATAATGAGTAACTGCACACAAAAGGTAGCCTTAAAGAAGCATCTTAATGCATGCGCCAACATGAGAGTAAAACGGTGTGCACAGGGCTCTACCCTACACCTCACTTTGGGCATAGTGGCAAACTTCTGACTTACAAATCCCATGGTGGGTGTGGGGTCAAAGGAATCATTCATCAAATATATTAAGTACAACCCATCAATTGACATGCAAATACATGCACCAACATGAGAGTAAAACGGTGTGCACAGGGCTTTACCCTACACCTCACGGGCTACTAGAACAGCTAGGCAGCTGATGTGACAATCCTCAAATCAGCCACAGTACATGATAAATGTGAACTGCAAAGTTTGAGCATAAATTCAAACTTCTGACTTACAAATCCCATGGTGGGAGTGGGGTCAAAGGAATTATTCATCAAATATATTACACTCCATCAATCGTCGTGCAAATGGACTGAAGCTCATCTGCATTGAATCATTTGAACAATAGTGCAGCAATGAACACAAATCATGATTGCAGGTAATCTCCAACAAGACTCACGGCAGTTCTTCAAAATCATCTCAGGTGCATTACTCCTTACATTCATAATCGGTCTTAGCATCAACAGAGTTTGGTTCGGTTCTTGTTGCTTTTTCACGTTTGCTTTGTGTTCTCGTAATATCCTTCTTCAATCAAATGGGACATCAACTGTTTCTAAGCAAACAAGTTCATTTATTCGCATGTAATTGCCATATGATGTGTATTAATCATATCTTGTCAATTGCACACAGGAATTCACTGCTGATCTTCAACTGGCGCAATGAGTGCACTCCAGCTAATTTCATTCTGTGCAGATCATCACAGAGCGCTATTAGATCTGATCCCAACTTCAACAATTGCCTTGATTTTGATGATTTGATGTTCTGGTCTTTCATTCAAATCTTCTCTTAATTTATCCAACAACACAAGAGTATAACAGTGTGCATGAAGTTCTACCCTATACCACATGATTGTCACTAGAACAGCTAGACAGCTGGTGCGATAATACTTAATACAGCCATAGTACATTGATTAAGCTTCAATTTCTCAATCCAGGGCCATTCACTGAATCAGAACATGACTATCTCTACTAGTGCAACTAACCCCTTCCTCTGTGAAATAGGTCTACAGCTCAGAATCTTTTATGGATAAAATGATTTGTGGCACAGGCACAGAACAACCGAAAGAGTTCTCCTTTGATTCATAATGTATTGTGGGGGGCCTTCACTCTGCAAGCAAAGCAGTCACAGTGTGGCTGAGATGGGAATGCGGTGAGGCATAAGCCAGTACGAAAGATTAATGTTTGCCATTTGAGGAGGTGATCCTATACAGAGATAGATGTGATGTGTGCCTGGTTTTGCATGGTGCGGAAATATGAAGATAGATATTGGATAAGAAGGGATGATGCTCGATGATATGAGTAATATGCAAATCTTTCTATTCATTTTATTGATGGTCTACAAAAAAATGTTTGTTACATGTACAACTGGCCAAAAATTGCCTCAGGTGAAACAACAACATGGTTTCACCAATATTCCTATAAAGATCATGCAGCATTGGATATTTGGGAGAATATTCAAAGTCAAAAACTCATGCACAGTCTCTCAGATGTGGATCATCAGGATTGTTGCAAAGATAGCATTGATTGATTGAATGATACACAGTTTATTTGAAGAGCATTTGAGACCAAGTGGGAGAATAATGTTTCTCAGTTTGTTGAATTCAAGAAAAAAGAACTAATATTGCTAGCAGTTGTTCTTAAGGTCAATGGGTTACTGTTCAGCAAAAACATTTGACTGATAGAACGTGATATGAATAAATTCGTTGATACATATTCAAAGATTTGTCAATTTTAAAAGGCACATTCTGCTCTTGCAACACCAAGTCTCCGATTTGCAGTGTCAAAATATAACTCATGATCAATCATCATATTTGACCCCAGCACAGCGCCATGAGGCTCATCAACATAAAGGCGACTTGTGAAGCCGCGTTTTCCTGACCATGGGCCTATCACATGAGTATTGCTGGATGAGTCATCATTATTTTCAGCTGCCTCCATGTAAGCTTCGGGTCTGACATCCCATTTAGCGCCACCATCAAATTCAAATGTTATGGTAGGCAGCTGCATGAATTGATCATATGAATACAATTGAAGTTTATTTGTGTATTTTCTCCCAACGATTTTAGCCCATGCAATTAAAAATGCCTGAATTGAAATTGGGAAGAAATTGTGTATGAGTGAGCCTTTTGCAAAATTTTCTTGATGATCCATGAGTCCTTACCTTAGCTACCTTATGTGACAGGAATGTATCCGTGGTGCCACTATCAACAATAGTGCCTTTCTGATCATTCAAATATTGCAAAATCTCTGCTGGCAAAACATGCTCGCCAACCGAAATGGATGTCACAGTAACAGTGTAATACCATGTGTTTTCTCTAGAAAATGGAATAAATTGCATTGGTTCCAAATGTCTTGCTCCACTATTCCGCCGTCTATCATAATTTGATGCAGTCCCACCGAGTGACATATGACCTCCTTTCGAATTAAAACATAGAGAAAATGAATCATGCGTTATTGAACCGTGTTTGTACCACGAACCGACAATTGTCTGCGTATACATGGATAAACCCATAATGCCATCGGCATATTGACTTTTGAACAATCCTTCCTCTGAAGTCTGACATCCAAATACAAAAGGACGTGAATATTGATCATGTTGCAATTTGCTCTCATCGACTTCATCAACTCCAAGCCAAACATTATCCTTCACTTCAAATGCATTCCACGAAGAACCTTCTGTATATTTTTGATTTATTTCACATTGCTTGGTAGAGCAAGATGCACGCCGTTTAGCTCCTCTTAATCCAGGGCCATTCGCTGAATCCGGCATTAAATCAACATTAACATCACCATCTCCACTGGTGCCACCAACTCCATCCCCTCTGAAATAGGTCTGCAGTTCCGAATCTTTTTTGTTTAAAAGGCATTCATCACATGGGACAACTGAGAGAGTTGTGCTTTGATTCATATCGAATCGAGGGGAGGCATGCACTCCACAAGCAGAGCAGTGTGGTCGACATGGGAATGCTGTGAGGCGTGAGCCGGTATCGACTATTAATGTTTGACGTTGAGGGGGTGAGCCTATGTAGAGATAGACGTGATGGGTGCCTGATTTTTCATGGAGAGGAAATATGAATGTGGATAATGGAGGGGCATCGTTGATTGCAGTATCACTTTCTCGTGTTTTTATTTCTGTTACTGATAACTCTTGATCCTTTGTTCTTATTGTTTCGTGCCCATTTTGCAAGGCGACTTTTCCACCACTTCTACCATCTGCAGCAAACTGATCAAGCTGCCTCTGCAGATTGTATTGGTCTTTTTTCGACAGTGGGTTGAGCAAGGGTGTAACGGGAGGCGGCGATGTTAACATTCGGTGTATAACCCACGCCCAGCAAGATATCAGCCACAAGATTCCTGTACAGATTATTGCTCGCGTCGTCCTCCTGATTGACGACAAAAGGGAAGGCATGTGAACGTTGATGAATATTTGCTGATACTCTTCACTCGACCTGTTTGCATTGTTTCCATTCAGACAGATTCAGACCTATTCAGAGGAGGTGATGATTGTTGATTCGAGGGAATGAGGGCAGCTATGGGGCTCAACTCATGTCATTTTACCAATTTTTCGCGCCTAAAATTGCCTAAAAGGAAAAAGGATAATAAAAAATGTTGAGGTGCTCTTTTTATTGCTGATTCCTACCATAGATGCAGATAAATGCTATGGTGAGTATGGGATACGCTCTTAATAACTCATATTGCCTCCCTTTTTGCACTCAACATGGTGTTTCTAGTCCACAAAGCAACAACAATGAGTATCGGAAGTGACAACCATCAAACAAGGACCTTTAATGACATTGAAACTGTAGAGGAGGAGCGGTAATACAATACACTGATGTCAATGAAAACCGTGGGAATATCGGAGCATATGGTTTTTGGTTTAGGAAGCAACAATGCATCTTTGATGTCAGGATCACTGACACCGAGAGCAGAACTACCCAAAATCAGAATCCTGAAAAGGTTCTGAGAAAATGTGAGCAGCTCAAAAAGGAGAAGCATTTGCAGCCTTGTCTTGAGCAAAGGAAGGATTTTTCACCCTTCTGCTATTCAGTGGACGGTATGACAGGTCATAGGACCAAATAAGCAGAGAGAAAACTTGCATCGGTGCTTGATAGTAAGTGGGATATGGAGTATTTGGAGATGGTTGCATACATTCAAACGAGGATGATACTGGCTGTGGTCTGTGCCCACTCTCTTGATCCATGGCTGTTGGACAACTCGCACTCAACACCCACTCATAGGCAATAGACCTCCTGGTAGGTTTGGTTTGATCGTGAGTAAAAACCACAGAAACTAGATATTTACATCTCCTGCTGTCTTCTCCAACAGCAACAACCTCACTTCTGAGTTTATTGCCTGGCACTTGAGATTTGAACTTCCTCCCACTAGTCTCTCTAGCTTAATCCTGTAAAAGTGTTTATATCTTATTATGAGAAACTATGTAGTAAGAAGTTTCGCTGTCTTTTCCGGGCAAAATCGAAATTATGGTCCAAAAGCAAGAGATGAAAGCTGAGAGTTTTCTAGCACTAGCATCATGATAGCTTGAAATGTTCACTAACAGCCCACTAGAAACACATCAATCAACAAGCTAAGATAGGACCTATGGAAATGGAGAGGACCAAAACATCTCTTACATTCCTTGACAGAGTTTTTAATGTAACACATCACCAGCCTTAGTAGGAATTGTCATGTCGCGTCATGTCAGCTGATGGCATCGACATCAACATAAAAATTGATATGTCATGACATGTCACCAGATTATGTCAGATTCAGGCGACATGTTGCAATTTAGCTCAGCGACATTTGAGTGTCAGCTGACAAGACATTGACATGTCAGCTGACATTCCCAACTAAGTCACCAGCACCAGGACTTCTGGGAAAGTACTAGAACCTCAATATGCATGCCGAGAGGATACAAGAATCTAATATTTTGAAAAATAATGAAAAAGAGGAGGAATTTTTTCTCTGAAGCTATTTTCTGTGGAATGCATCAATTTGTTGGCCTTTAAATTATAACAATAATGAAAAGGGGAAAGGAGAAGGATTCTTTATTCTCTTGAGCTTTTTCTGCGGAATGTATCATTTTATTGTCTTAACACTATTACAAGAAACCATGCGTATCATGACAGATGTGCTTTCGGGGATTCTCTTTTGCTTCTTGAGAACTTTCACCTTAGCCAACCTTAGCTAAATAAGAAAAAGCAGCATTTGACCAAGATGTTGATGGGTTGGAAAGAGATAGCACAGGATAGCACATTCATTAAACATCAGTAAACTGTTTCCTGTAATCTTCAGTGGAACCTTAAATAAGAAACTGTCAGTCACACTGACATTTTTCTAGCTAAATTCTTTTGCTAGAGCCATTTTCATTTTGGCATTAAATAACACAAAGATTGTCAATTTCTTGCTTCTTCCGATTTAAAAGTGCTTAATTTCAGGGATGTATCTAATTCAATCAAACAAAAGCAAAAGGGAGGCCAGACATGGTGTGTCAAGCTCCTTACTCATTACTTCAGCAAATACCTTACACTTAAGCAATAAGCAAAAATCAACTGATACTAGAGGATATCGTTACCATTAAAATACTTCAGGCCTCAACGAGGTTTGGACAATTGAGTCAATAAGTTAACAAACCCTGGGAGATACAAGGCAATTATAGATTCTGTGAACTTTCCATGTTCTGGGCTGTGCGCGGTTACCAGGTTGTGAGCAAGTTCGTGTGCCATCACAGTATACCAATAAGAGTAGCAAGTCGAATCGATATTGGTGCGGTGTAGATGGGCAAAATACCTTACGTTGAAGTAAAGTGCCCTATTGGAATTGAACGCTATTGTGTTGCCCGCTGGGTCATAAAATATTGCCACCTGAGACAAACTCAGCTTGTAAATAGCAGTCAGGTGTTGGATGACCACAGCAAAATGTTCTACAGCATCAAAATTTTGTGAAAGAAATGATGATGATGCGGCCCTTGCATTAAATACTCGAATGCCATTCTTCGTGGCGTTAGTACCATAAGGTCCTTTGAAGGGTATGATATTTTGCTGTGGAATCACTTCACAACCTATTGTAGATAGAAGTAACAACATGAGGCAACAATCATCCATCAGATAACCAGTGCATAAACACAAGTAGCTTACCTTGAGAGTTGGACTCAATGCCTTGAGGGAGTGACTTTAGTAGAGTTTCAGGAGATGCTATGCCAGCAGCATCAACTGAGCGGCTCGACTGCACGGACTGTTGAAGCATCGCCTCGAGTGATTGCTGAGACGCAGCATCATTTTCGGGTGATGAAGGTGTGTTGCTTGCCAGGGGCTCAGATGCCTGTTGATGTACAACCCTTTTGCCAAGAGACGAAGCCTTGCTCCCTCCAGCACTCCCTGGGCGAAGCCCTCCCATCATCCTTCCCATTATACCTCCAGTTGATTTCTTCTTGGATGCTTTTGTGTTCGGCTGTTCACTTCTTGTGTCTGTTTCATTGCTTGTCAAACTGTCTGTGTCCTCGGTCATTTTAGAGTGTGGCTTTGGATTTTTCTCTGTATTGGAGAAATCCATTGCACTCAACTCATTTGCAACTTCGCGGGCCTTTTCTTTTGAAGGATTGTCTCCAAGCATTCCCTGTATGACATCAAGCGGACAGCTTGGGAACATTTGGCTTAGAATGGACTCAAACCCATTCTTAGGAGGTTGGTTCGTGCTAGGTTGGTTGCTGGTTGGTTTGTTGGTGGTTTTCGACTGTGTCTCTACAGATGTTTGTTCTCTATTTGTGTTGACGCCATTGACAGTTGCTGGCTCTGTGATTGGCTTGGTGTCTGGAGCAGGAGGCAAGGGGAGTGGGGGTGGAGGTGGCACAACTATGAAGCAGTAATCAGAGAAACGATTTGTGATAAGGGAGACTGATGATATTCAGAGAGAGATATTCCCTCAACATACCTGGTCGAAGAATTCGATCAACCGGAAAGCCTCGATGACGGAGAGTCTCAAGTGATGCCTATGAAACAGAAACATAGTTATTGAGCCTAACATAAAGCTTGAAGCAATATGCAATAACAACTCACTTCCATGATGGAAGATAAGAAAAATGCATCTTCCAACTGACAACGTTTAAGAATCAAAGATCCGATTGCTGTCCCTACATCAAACCAGTCAAAGTTGTGGGTAATGAATATGGCAGTTTTCTGTTTGGGTGCTAATTTTGTGCAGCTTGTTGTAGGAATCAACTTAGATGACCTTTCAAAGGTATATTTCGCATTTATTGAATCTACTTCAACAATGTCCAAATAGTCATCAGAGAGCAACTTGGCAGCTGGATTTGGATAGAGAAATAACGTTGAATTGGAGTTTCCAGCAGCTCAACAAATCACCAACAAACACAAAGCCACTTACCATTTGATACCAATGGACGTGAAGACACAGATGGCGACAGCAATAATGGACGTCTCTCGGAAATTCTACTCGCAAATTGTTTTGTCAATGATGTGTTGCGTTGATTCCTCCCATCAACCTCATACTGCTTACGGACAACTTCACTCACATACTTCGATCCAATCGAATTGTAAAACTCTTCCAACTGCTGCTCGTGCGGGCAGACGAGCATGGAAAATTGACGTCGTAAAAACGCATTGTCCACGATGTAAATATCCTCAGCTCTTGCCAAAACAAACTGAGCCTTTTGTACCTTCTCCTCGCCCTCGTCTTTCTCCTCAGACAAAATCTCTTCATCCATAACCAGATATCCCAACAGAAAGGCACAGTCACGGATATCATTTGATACCTTTTTGAAGGGTGGGTCCGATGCTATACGGCGTAACAGAGTTTTATACTTAGCCTCTCCAAGAGTATCAAGTACTACGTCAGGCTATGGAAATGGATTTTGGACAAGTTGTGAAAATCAGTCCATAAGAATATTACATTCATTGATTATCAATCATATCAATCACTTACCTTCTTGATAATTAAATTAAAAAGTTCATGTAATGTAGGTTCAGCCTTCACCCCTGCCAGCGAGAGAAATGTATTGTATTCCACTTGTTTGAAGAGAGACTCGGCCAAAGAGTCTGTTCCATCACCTTTGAAGAATACCTGTGTATTATGGATAAAACAACCAAAGTCCAAGTTAAATCAGAAGTGCAAATGACTTAACGAAATGAAAATAGTGAATAAGTCATGTTTGGCAACTGACCTGTGAAGGAAGGTAAAACACTAACTGTCCTCTAGATTCACAGGGGATAAAATGTGTCTGGGACAGCGCTGCCACATTGCCTTTGCTGAAATCAGCAGTCCTCGAAGACAAATAGAGAAATATACCTTCAAACAATGTCAGGATCTTTTGAATGAGTGCATCCTTCTCTTCTTTGCTGGCCTTTGTCTTCTCAAGATTTGTAAGTTTGATTCTTGATACGTCAACGAACTTCACAAGCCTTTTTACAAGGAGCTGTGGAGGAGGGTCTTTAATACATTTGGTTCTTGTTGCAATTGTGATAGTATCAAGCTCAGGATCAAGCACACTAAACCCCATTACTAATGCACTGGGATTGTAGAAGCATTCTGTGGAATCGAAGTTGTTAGGTTGTCAAGCTCCACTCAAAATGACTAAATTGTCAAGCATCATAATTTTCAATCCTACCTGAGGGTGCCTTGGTTTCTTTCACAACCTCACCAGTTTCAACGTTCTGTCGTATGCAAGGTAGGAACTTAACGTTCCTGTACTGTCCAAAATCCTTCTCATAAATCCCATTGACTGCCAACCTTTGAGTAAGATATTGAAGAGCAAGTACAAAGCCAACCTCGTCCCTGGACTCGGTGTCTTTGGCACTTTCAGTTTGCAGGTAAGTCATCACTGATGCAAGAGGTGGATCAACAACACAGCCCAACTTTTTTGTCAAAAAGTTGCGCTGTGTTGTTGACATGGTCTCTCCTTCTGGCCACTGCAGAAATCTAACAAATGGAAACATTTTGATCTCATCATTGGGAAGGTATAATTCTCTTGGCGTGAATAAGGAGTCTTTATCGTTCTTTGCTGGCAAATACTTGGTGCATCTCAGCTTGTGAAGATCTTGTTGTGATAAGTCTGCACTCATGAGATAGTTGATGAGGCTTTTTGGGTTAGAGCTCCACTTCAGCGTCTCCAAATGTAAGAAAAGAAATTCCATCGAAATTGTTTTTCGGACGCCCAATGCCAGCAAAAAATTATCCGATATCCCTTCTTTATGCAATTGACTGGATACTGGCAAAAGGAAAGACAAGAGTAAGCATACTACAAAACTGAAGACAGACGAATACAAAGTCTCTGAGCATACAAGTTACCTTTCTCAAACTTTCCCAGCCCCTCAAACGCTGACAAATCAGAAGAAGACAAATAAATCTCCGATGGGTGCATAGNTCTCAAACTTTCCCAGCCCCTCAAACGCTGACAAATCAGAAGAAGACAAATAAATCTCCGATGGGTGCATAGCTTTAGAACTATCTGACTTGTCATCCTTCTCAATTGGGAGATACATAGACTTGACGGGAAGTAAATTAACAAAACGTGCTGCAGATGAACCAACAAGAGAGTCATAATGTTTACTCAATGCAACCAAGACCTGGACTCTCATCTGCCCATCCACAAAATTAGTCTGAGTCAATGACGCATGGGTTGATATGAAGCTAGCCCAAATATCAAATGGCAATGGCGAAAACCATTGGCTGAATGCCCTGTCTTCGAGGTTGCGTAATCCTACTGCTTTTTGTAAGTCGGGAGCAATGGCTGTATCGGGTAGTGGAAGTCCTTTGATTGATTTATCTGAGGTGTAGTACAGGATTGACTCGAGGCTACAAATCTTGGCTGGTTGAGTATCAGCAGCATTAGCTCCGGGTGCATGTTTGTGATTTTCTTGGTTGTTGATTGAAGAAGGCTCAAAACAAATCGACTCTTTCAATGATACACCGTATCTACCTACACGTTGATCAATCCTACAAATCTTGGGCCACCACTTGAGCATTCGTATCAGTTGTTCCTCTTTGAGCACTTGGCTTTGCATGGTTTCAATAAGATCAGCCATTTCTAAGGTGGGGCAGGTAGCTATCACTGTATGATATTCACGAGCATTTTCAAGCATGACCCTCCTCACCACATTTGTAATACCAAAAGCTTCCATTCCTACCAGTAGATTAAACAGTGTCAGCGTCAGCATGAAGTATATAAAAACACAAATGAAAAAGCAGCACCTACCGTGATGACATAACCTAGCATCAACACCACGAACAACCCCAGACATTGTCAACACAGGCGGAGACACATTCGAAAGACACCTACTAAACCCCTTGGCTAAACACTGACCCACAAGAGACTCAGGTGTAGACACTCTCGGACAATAAGCCTTCATCAAAATTATCGCATCCCTCTCTTCAAGCGAGAGCGGTCGCTCATCACTGGGATTCAATAACTCTGTTGACTCATCGTCCTCTCCGAGAATTTCAGGCACGGCTTTAATCACCTCTTGGACTGTATTTTTCACCCCTCTAGCCATGTAAGATGCAAAACTGAATAAACTCGATTGTATAGTAACCCCCTCATGATCCACTTTAGCCTCCTCCACTTTAACTTCCTCACCCCTATTCACCACAACATCCTTCTTCCTCTTTTCCTCCTCAAACTTTTTCTTCCACTCCTCCCGTCCCTCACTCCCCTCATCCCAAGCAACACCAACCCTCCCCATCTCATGCTCCAATGCCAACCTCATTAAAATACCGGCAACCTCCAACAATTCCATATTGAAAGCTCGTAATGCCGGATCAACAAAGTCAATCGCCTCACGTTCCACAGTTGGCATTAGAGGAGCGGCGAGATGGATACCGAAGCCGGTGGTTTGGGATGTACGGAATCCGATAAAGATTCGTCCAGAGCCGGGGGTTGGTGAGAAGGAGTTTGTTATTTGATGAACTTTTGTGTTTCTTGTGGATGCGTTTTGTTCGTTGTGAGAGTCTGCCGCATCTAGAAAGATTTGCACGGTTAATTCCTTGGGAGGATTTTTCTTGGTTACTCGAATCATTCTCTTTTCGATATCGTGGGGTATTTTAGTCTTGACCGAGGCGGATGCATATCGAGCCTTTACCTTGGATGTATCCATTTGATCATTTTTATTCCGTAATGAAACACTCATTAGTACAGAGGTTTGAGTCAAATCCTCCGCTTTGCCGAGGGTAAACATCCCCGAAGATGAGTATGTCACGGCTCCGTCGTTTTTCCACCAGGTACTGGCTTTGGGTGTGGATATGGTGTGTGATTCCAATACGGTCTTTTGTATGTCCATTTGAAGTTGATTGTTAATGTATACCTTAACATTGGCAAGGCATTGAGTAAAAGTCAACGAGGCAATGAGGAACTGTCCAAACTCCACTAAATCCGGCACGGGATATGGATCTCTCGAAGGCAGTATAAACGATGTCCAATTACTCGCATTGTCTTTATCATTTTGAGAATTCATGTTGACAATTCCGTCGGGAGCCTTGCCGGTCTTGGTCCACAGTCCATCCCCCTTCCAGAAGAAGAACATGGCTTGTTCCTGGCCCCGACGGCCGCTGACGACTAACGGCTCTTCGCAGATGCTGAACATGGTGTAGGCTCCTACGCCGAAGGCTCCTACTTTAGTCTGTAAGTAAAGTTTATTTATCAGTAAGTAAGAGTCACATCGAATTGCAATATTAACAATACTGACTATAAATGCTCACATATTAAATTCACACAGACACAAGCTACACTAAAACTCACCTCATCAGGATTACCCTCGGCAATCTTTCGTAACCTCGCCCAATCCTGCTCACGAAAGGGATGACCATTATTCCTGTAAATTATCTGCGTCACTTCCTCCTTGCTTCTTTTGCTGGCATTATTTCCACTTGCTCCGTCGTTGCCATTATTAGACGAGGAAGAAGCTGAAGTAGAAATGAGAATTTCAGCAGCGG
>JALLAY010000738.1:0-12971 GCA_036939635.1 Cyclotella baltica
CTAGATAGTATACTTTATCATATTAGCAAAAGTTTGACCAATGAGTCAGTGGCTAATGAATTGTGGAGACCTTGATATGGTCACACAATTCAGCAATAATCTAGTGTTTCATCTTAGTATTCTACTAACTGCTACGGGTTGTTGATCATCAAGTTTGGTTCATTCATGAGGGTGTGTTTTCAACAATAGCCCCAAGAAGCATCGAATTGTGATCAATGATTGAACGTACAACAAACAAAACCACATTCAGCAATGACCTGAAATCAGTCAAACAACAGTAAACATCAAACCCAAGAAGAAGCCGTTAGGCCAATTGTTATGTTGTCTGACAAAAAAATCCCACAAGAGTTGATTGTAAAAGAGATTTTCCTACGGAACTAGAAAACAGAAAAGTAGATCGTCCTTCCAAAAGGTTGATTGTTCGATGTTTTTAATATGCAAATTAAAACTCCATCATTCCCATGCTCAGTGCTGTGTGAGAGACCTATATTGAAAGCCATTGCGACAGGACTAATCGTTTGCAATGTTTGTACAGAAAATAATGCACCAATAACATTAATTTGATTAACAGGTGCGTAGGTGGAGAAAATAAATGGCAACAATTGGGAAGAGGAATAAAAGAGGCAATGTTGGCAGAGGTCCGTGGTAGTTGTGAGAGGTGTGATGGGCATATCATGTGTACAAGTGTTATGTACTTGAAGTGTTGCTTGGTGAAGTTGATCAGAAAAGTGGGGTGGGCCAAGTTTTTAATTTCAGGGTTTTGAACAACACCAGAAATGGCAGTCAAAACTGAATGACTTATCAGTCAACAATCAAGCCCATAAGCAGGGGACAGTTTCACAAGATGCTGTATTTATGGGTGAAGACTAGGGATTGAAAAAATGTGCTGAATGCAAAAAAGAAGGAGTTTCTACAGCGAGGTAAATCGGCCGGTTTGCTCATCAAAAATATACACATTTTGTACTCCTCTTCTCAACAGCTCACTCGATCTTTGCTTTATAATTTATTTTACAGAAATGTTTTCATTTTGTGTAGACTAATTCTATGTTTATTTTTGTGTTTTGGCATCTTTAGGGTAGACTAAATGAACTTTTAAAGACATTAAGTACTCACTTCTAACCAACTTTTAAACAACATTTTGACTTTCAGACGGTGTTCAATCGCCGGGGGCACTTGTTACCTAACAATGCCATTCTGGCTTCTGTTGCAACAATGCATTAACCATGAACTCTTGTTTATCTCCCCCTCATATCCCCACCCATCAGCATCCACCAAACAAAAAGAAAGGAAACAAAAAAATGGTGAGATCTCTGTGACTTTAGGGATTGAAATAAATTCATTTTTTCTCACAATGTGTTCGCCGCCGCTCAATAGTTTTTTGAACTGAGGTGATGCATATTTTAATCAGTTTTGCTGGATTTGCATCAGCGTTCTTTCGCTGGTATTTCAGGTGGAAAGTATTATTAATTTATTGGGGAGTGTGATGAATTGGTCTATCAAACACTAACAATTTACGATATGTATTGAAAGCTTGAAAATGCCTTTATGAAAAAGATTTTTTCATCATCTCATGCTTTGGTGTAAATTGCGAAACCTTTAAAATTCTAATACTACAGCTTTTATCTCTGCTTATATTTTGACACAAAAGGTTAAGTGCCTGCAAACCTGTAGTCGCATGCCACATCCATCACAAAATGTAAGTCAGTGCACATCACAAAGTCAAACACAAAAAATAAGTGTCAGTGATCAATACATTGCTTAACACAAAAATAGCTCAAGAACACAAAACTAAACACAAAAAACTGCCAGCGCTACACAAACATTGCACAAAATAAAGCATTGGTCTTATGTCAAAAGGATTGGGTGCACACAAAAGTAAACATAGTCTACATAAAATGAATGGCTCTATTGGTTTTACATGGTCTGTTTTCATACATACTATTGAATTTGAGGTATATCATGCTTAACTCATATGCCTCTTTGTAACCCAATAAATAAAGACATAACAATTCATGGCAGTATATCCAAAACTTCCTCAACACCTTTTGATCTCCACTTTTTATCGGCTCTGTTCAACCCCCCTTGTGCAAATCCATACCAAATGACACCCGCAAGCTTCTCCTTCTCTAGATCAATTCCACAAATCTCAGCAAACTCAGGTGTTCTCTGAATCGGACCGTCTGTCCATTTCGTACCTATCCCTTCGCTCCACATACTTAAAAGCAAATTCTGAACAGCACAACAGGTTGATTTGAAATCTTCTCTCTGCTGCATCTTCCCATCTGGACCAGAGTCAGGAGGAGCACGCGTGTACGTGACAACAATCCAGTGAGGCACCTTAGTCCAGCTTTCGAATGAACCTTCTCCCTTCTGCATCTGTTCCCTGAGCTTAACAACCTTTCCTACTGTCTCCTTTCCTAGCTTGATAAATCTCCAAGGTTCCGTTCCTCTTCTATTAGGGGCAGCGATTGCACACTCTAATGCTCTGCGGAGAACTCCATCATCTACCTCGGTAGCATCAAATTTGTGTATGGTTCTACGGCTCTTGACCAGGTTCTGAAACCCAGTTGCAGCCTGTTGAGCAGCATCTACAGCCTCCGCATACCAGGGAAGGAACTCATCAAGTGATACAAGTCCAGAAGAGTCTGAATCCAGGTATTTGAACAGGGTCACTGCTTCTTCCTCGGTGCAATCAATATCCAGTTCAAGAAGCATTTCGAATAAATCTTTTTGCAAGATACCACTATTTGCGATTTTGGACTCCTCATTCTGCTCGTTGTCAGACGAGGAAAGATCATGCGAGTTGATATCAATAGACGAGCTCACTCTTTGAGCATAAGCTAAGAAAACTTCTCTAGCGTGTTTTTCAAATGGACTCAAGTCAAAGCCCCCAATGTCCTCGTAATCATCATAATCGTCCAACAGCCCGATGGCATCCTCATCCTCGTCGTCATCTGGGACAGAATAATCACTAGTGTAATCTGCAAAATCTTTCTCGTTATATTCAAATTCAGCCTCTTCTAATGAAACAATATCAGTTGGCTTTGGATCTTCGGTGTCAGCATACAGCTGGAACTTGTGAATGGCCTGCACCCTTGCTTTGACCGCAGAGCGCCCGGTCGCCAAATTAAAAGCATAGGTGCTGGGATCTGACAACAGAATTAATAACGACTGAAAACCGAATCTGTTCATCGCGATGCTCGAGTAGTTGTTGGCGGAGGAACACTGCCTCTTGCTTGCCTCCTCTCTTTGCTTCTCTTTTGCGCTTCTTGCTTGCTTGTTCCTTCCCTTTGCCCCTCGCTTCTGCAAAAAAACGAGAATTGATCAAAATTGAGGTCAAAATAAGTTAGATATTTACAATATTCTCGGTTCTTACTACTAACTTTAAAAGATAACAAAAATTGACAAGAAGGCAAAAATCTATAAATTGTGATCTTCTTGTACCTATCTCTCTAGTAGATCTTCACAAAAATAAAGAGATCTTCATTGATGTTCACAAACAAATTTGGTGACGGTTATTCACGTGAAGTAATTACAACTTTGGTGGTTGGCGACAGCCACCTAAACCCCATTGAATTAATAATAAATGTACCCGCATCCTTCAAATTGAAAGACAATCGACCATATCGAAATCACAACCACCACCACTCACAACCTTCAAATTTGTGATGATTGTCCCTATCGAATTGAAACAAACCTCCCATTTGATTTGAAGGACTACAACTTGCTTCAATTTAAATGACAATAGATCACCATGATTTGAACGAGGACTGCTCAAATTAGAAAAAAGGTGAGAAATGACCAATGATGAGTCTCACTCAGATTCAACAACAAGTATGACCATTGAATTCAAAAAAGCTGCCAATTTCACGCAGACCATTCCCATTGTATCCAAACCTGATCATCTCATCCAGTTTAACAGAAAGGATTCTTTTAGGTCTGAAACAGACTGTCTCCAATCTAATTCAAAACATGTCTGCTGAATTCCATTATCATCAATCCACAGCCACTGTCAAGCAATTAGGTGACGAGAGTGAGTATTCAGTTGGTTGACTGTTGAATAATTTTTTGAGGAAACCGGTAAGAAGAGGGAAGTGAAATTAAACCTCAGTCAATTTTGGGGGGTCAAACAGAACACACAACAATGAATCAGTCCTTTTATCGATTTAGTATTATTATTACCACTAAAGCATACTTAGTAATGCCACTTGGGCTAAGCGGAAATACAAATAAAAAACTAGTACATTGGTGGGTTTGGTTCCTGTAAGAAGCGCAAGGTACAACTGTGGGCAGTCGTGGGGCCGCCTATCGATTGGTTTCAAGATCACCACGTTATGTCAGCTGTTACCATGTTCACTGAATGAAACACTCACAAATTAAGCCATTCCGGGTCATCTTGAATTTTTCATTAATCACCTTGCTTTGGTACATTTGCATTCACAGTTCACACATAACCATTCATAGTTCCTCATGATACCTTTCTTCTTGCTTGTTTGCATGCCAAACGGACTATCAGCTTAACAAATTAATCGCCGCTCAGCAGTTATTTTCTTGTGCACTCAACAATTAATTACCCGCTCCAAGAGTTTCGGAGAGCAGTTCATTCTGTGAACTACAGTAGTACAGGTGGTGTACAAATCAATGGTTCTTCTTTGGGTTAGACACAGGCACAGGTAACCCACTTGTGTACTATTTTTGATTATTGGTATTATCACTCCGCCACAACAATGAACACCTTTCAGGATACTCAAAATATATTGCACTCATCACAGGAAAAAATGAACAACAGCCCTTCCAATAACTACTCGATCATTGTACAAGATTATGTGAGTGTGTGGTATTCTGTTTTAGTTGATGGTTCAATTCTAACTTAGTTGAATGCTCTAATATTTCCTTGAGTCTCACAACTACAACTCTTTCCAAGCAAAGGAAACTATTTACCATTGTTTTTATCCATTAAGAAGTGAGAAATAAACGCACAGAACAATCAATCATCTCTATTGTGAGGCATTTGGAGAACTAAGAGAGAATATAGAGGAGATGCAACAACTCAAAGAAAAATCAGCAACCAACCTTCAGTTGCAGGGAATCTTTGATTTAGTTTTATGTTTTCGTGATTTGAGTAGCGGCCTCACACGGATCATGGATGGAAATGAGATGTCACTTTCTATTGCCTTTCATCACAATACCTCCGAGTATGCAATCGATACAATTAAACTTAAATCAAGCAATTCTATCACTCAGAATATCTCTTTAGTAATCACTACAGTGCTTTAGTACCGTGTCACTGTTGGATGAGACTACTGCCAGTGTTGTGCACTGCCTTAACTTCAGAAGGATGTTCATGGCGGCTCAAGTATTAGCTCTCCTGTGTGGGTGATAAGCAGATGTTGTGACAGGTTCCAATTGAAGTAGTGCAATATTAAAGCATCAACTTATTTCTCTTGCAATATTTTATGGTATCTATCAAAGTCTTGGCCTACTCCCTAAAACACCCAAGGAGTCGGGATTTGCAGTAACAGCTGAGGGTAAAGATCTCTAAACATGGACCTATGTAATTAATTTGAAGTCAATATACTGCACTGTCCGACCACATCATCAACCTAATGCATAACCCTACTTGTTATAGTTTAATAAGTGAGTGATAGAGGATCCCTTCTCTAAGATTATTGTTGGCTTTAGCAGGCAATACATCACAACATAGATAGTAACAAAAATTAAGCCTCATAATAGCTATTGGCTGTAAATTTGGGTCATCTCACTCCCATTCCCTTTTCCAGTGTGCCGGCTTCTTCTCAATTTGTCCATCACTAGGAACACCAAAAAAGCACCGACCAGAATGCCTCCAATTATTACATGCGGTGTAGTCAGGTATGGATTAGGCATGTCTTGAAAAAGAGTAGTAACCTTCTTCAGTTCGTAAGCTCCAGGAGCATCGTCGTACTTGTCTATGGAGAGACAGTGGGGCCCAGTGTAGCCCACATTACATTTGCATTGATGCTTTGAAGGAGGTGCTGAACCAAAAAGTCCACCGGAAGAAGCAACACACGTTCCTTTAGGCTTACGGTTCGGGTTTGATAAGACTTTGGTGTCTTCTTCTTGGTCTTTCAATGATTCAGAAGAAATTGGTGGCTTTTGGAGTGACGAGTCAGATTCTGATTCTTCACTAGAATCAGCCTTGTCTTTAGAATCTGATTTCTCATCGAGTCTTCTGGTTGTTCTAGGTTTGATGCTAGTGCTGTCATCATTGCCAGAGTTGGCTAATGGGCTTTGACTCTCCCGTTGATCGCTTCCATTGTTATTGTCTAAATCCAAAACATCATTATCATTTTCATCACTCTCGACAGCCTCTTGTTCCCAGTTCTCGTCCACATCAGTCTGTTCTCCGCCACCTCCTCCACAATCATTATCAACTTTACATTCGCCGCCGCCATTCTTCACCTGTCTCAATGGGTGCTTATCTTCATACACAAAAGGTGGGTTTCTCATGTATCTGTACTCATATCCCTTTATGTACTCTCGCGTTGGGAACTCAACAGGATCACAGCCTACTGTGTGAGGATTTCCGGGGTGGGCACTATTGTCCTTTGATTGATAGACTCTGACAGAATCAATTTTCATTGCAACCTTGCCAGTCTTCATCATGTTGCAAAATCCAGGGTTAAATGAGCACTGACACTTAGGATTGTTACAATCATAGCACTTGGGGCACCAGTCAGGTAAGCTATAAGGAAATGCCCATGTTGAAGAAATAGCAGTGTTCAAAATAATGTAGCTAGGCTCTTCGGGAATTTTTGACCCCATAACATCATCCAGTGCAGAATCAGGTATGTGCAAGGAATGCTCCCAGTCTTGACCTTTTCCATCTCCCTCAACGTGAATAACTGTTCCATTTTCATCTACCTTTTTGTATGATTTGGTGAACCAGTCCAGTCTTCCTCCTCGACCTGGTTGCCATTCCAACCTAAATGTGTGTGGAGTTTTGAAATGCTCAGGAACAATCTGTTTCATAGCTCCCACGGCATCTGCCTGAAATGCCTGGTTTTTGTTCCGTGTCACAGGCTCATTTTTCTTAGTTTCTCCAAGGTAGGTGCCATAAAAGAATGGGTTGAGTGATGTGTTCCCTGCCACTGTGAGGTTGTCATACCATACTTGTGCAACAGAGGTAGCATATCCAGAGTGGGTACGATCAATCTCTCGGATGGGTTGAGATCCTGATTGAGGGCGGTTGTCTGGGACACCTGGAGCAACCTAGAACATTTGATAGGTTATATTGTCAGCAAAAGAGTATTAGGAATCACAAACAAGGAAATTAAAGGTGAATTAATGCCATAATGATTAATGATAATAACAAGAGCAAACTGCATAAATCTATGTTACTACTCAAACAAGATAACACAGTCAGAAAAGCACTTGAATTCCAACAAAGAGAAGATTCAGAACAACAAAACAACGACCTGGCTGTAGGTGCTCTAAATCAAGGTCAACAATGCAATACACGATAATTTCCAGCTTTTCCAAGACAGAACAAAATCTAAAAAGTAACACACCCAAAATACATTCAAAAGGCAAAATCTAGGAATGAAATAAATGAGCCGTGGATGCTTCAACATACCTGCAAAGTCATATCAATGTACGGAAGACTAATTGGCGGACTTGTAGCTGGCAAAGCCCCGTTGGAATTTCCTGAAGAGTTACAATATCGAAAAGAGCACTTAAAAAAACTGAATAAACAAACAAAATCAACTCCACATAACAACTCACCACCCATCAACTCCAACAAATCAATCTCCGTAGCCCCCCTCCCCTGAAACTTATTCAACCCAAAATGATTCGCCTCATTACAAGCACTAATACTCTGACTCTCCTGCTTCTTCCTATCACACTTATCATAACTCCAAGGCCAAATATTATTCGTCGACGCCTCATACGTAGCCCTTCCCAAATTCCCCAACAACCAAACCGCCGGCCACAATCCCCCGATATCCGGTTCTCCTGGTAAAATCACATCCACCTCAAAAATACCCCCGGTGAAACAAAACTTATTCCAACTCTGCAACATTCCACTCTTAAAATACTGTTTTTTGGTAGTCCATTCCTTCTCGACTGGATCATAATGAGTCCATTCCGTCGGATCAATAATGGTTGAAATCGTCAACATCCCATCCGGAGTGGTCGTTACCGTACTAGAATTGTAAAAATGCAAACTACCTCCACCAGAGGCGGAGTAATCATCATCAGATTTATCCAACGCCGTCCACGTGGGATCGTGTCCATCCGCAAACGTTCGATGGGGGACGTTGAATTCATCTGACATTACTAGCTCGTATTCTGTGCCGTCGACGAGGGAGGTGGTGGTGTGGAGGGCGGTGGGGGTGTCTTCGTCTATCCAGGCGCATTGTGCTTTGAGGAGGAGGGAGAGGTATAGAATTATCCTCATTGTTGAGTGTGAGGAACACGAGATGTGATTGACAATGACAGCGTTCCTGATGTCGGTTGATCTTGATAAAAGAGCGGCTGATAGGTGAACTGATTAGCAACCGTAATATATTATTTTGAGAGGTGTGGTTGGGGATATTAGCTTGCCGTCGGTCGCGTCCTATCTATCCGCCGGCCGCCATGGTCATTGTCATTCAATCCATGCCATCGGCTTGAACCTTCCTCGTCCCAAGGGACGGGCTCTGACGGATGTGAAAGTGTCAAAGAAATCTTCCAGCGTGCAACGCACAACACGTACTTGCACCTTGTTGATGTATCCAAAGATACTCCCCTTCAAAATATCTGTATCCAATAATGGTCATTTTAACACCCTCACAATTTGCATCCGAAAAATAAACCGCTGGCCAAAAATTCAGACACTTCTTTGATTTCACAAGAAAGACGAGGGATATAAAGTTATTCTATGAATTGGTCATGATTCGTGATGAATTATTTCAATTGGCTGTCCAACTTGTTTCGAATGAAATTTGTTGCTTGATTGGTGGGATCCTTGCTGGGAACCAATGATCCATCAATCTCGTGTCTGGAGCACACGTAAATATTTCATGTGTTTTGATTTTACATTCGAATGCATTTATTACAGGTGAATTGAATATTGCAGTCGTCTATTTGGCCAGTGAAGTGAATCAATTTTGTTCCTGTTTCGAACCAATTATTGTTTGTGCAATTTGAATGCAATCGGTTTCAATCTTACTCATCGTATATGTTTCGGAAACTCCCCTCTCGCCCATCAGTGTAGACACAAGATATAAACTGAAACAATGCATACATCAATAGCCGAAGAGCAACCGCGTGGTGGTGTTGTTAATGTCATGACCCTACAGGACTCCCATGCAGCCATGGTAGTTTCACCGTGCAAATCCCAACGTGCCAAGGTTGCACATCGTAGAGCGTCGGCTGCTGCAGCTGCACATCCATCAGATGTGCAAAACCAACAGTCACGACCCAGCAACGAACCGTTAAGTGAATCAGATGATAATAATTACGACATTCTAGAATTAGTAGGAGGCATGGGCAGTATGGATAGCGAAACGGGAGATGCCAATGCGAACGGTGATGAATGCGTTACTCCTGTTGGTGCTGCTTCTCGACGTGCTTCGAGAGAGTTGGCGGCAATCAATCATGGGAATCCTGCGGCGTGTGGTAGAAGTTCGGCTATAAGCACTAGTTTGGTGTTTCAACATTCTCCTGAAATGATGATGTTGCCCGAGGTGAGTGATAATGATTGTGTTGTGCTGTATTGTTTCAAAGCTTCTTCTAACGACCGTTCTTCTGCTCGAAACTAGCCTGAATCTATTGGTCCCCAACAGGTTAACACTGATAACAATCCGTTGACAATTCAGCCTTCTCCAGGCCTATTAGAATTTGATTATTACAACATGGATATCTTTGGTGAAAAAGGCTCTTTCGACAGCAGCGCAATTATTGAACAAGGTACTCCATTAAAACGTAGACACTCCCTGGATCTCACGTCTCCACATGAACCGAACCCCAACCCCAACCACAATAAGCACTTTAAACACTCGGTCTCGCTCCCACATGAATACGGCCATCTCAACGCTCCGTTAAATTCGTTTGGTTCCAACACATCTGACTTGACACCCATCCCAATAGGAGAGATGATGCCAACTCCCAAGATTCAGAATGAAGCAACTCCCATCAAGCCAAGATCCAGCCCGATGCCACTTGCACTTCCACCGAAAATAGATGTGACAAACTTGTTTGGGGCGTCTTCAAATGTAACTACACGTGTATTCTTGAGCCCCAAAGCCACCAGGAATGGGATCTTACCCTCCGAGAATCACAGTTCGAAAAGACAAAGAAACTTTTCGAGTACTGTAACATATTCCAATGCCAAGAGGTCAAAGCTTAATCTTCCTCCACGATTGGTCCCAGAAGAGAGTGTGGGGCGTAGACTTGTTGTCGTTCGCGGTTCTTCAAAACAATGCACAGACACTAGACTTGATGTAGTGGCAACCAGAAGTATAAAGAAGCAAGAAAATCCTGGGCTTGCGTCAAAAATAAATCCCAGCCTGCCACACTCAATCGCATCATCGAATGCCCATTTTTCGTTTCTCAAGAGTCTGTACCCCGCATTGGAAGGTTGTACGTTTTTACTACCTGGTTTGAAGACGCGGCTGTTTCAGAAGAAACCGTTTAACATTCCTGGTATGAATATTCGTGTTAGCTCGTTTGGGAGCTTCAAGTTGGGGCATGATGGTTGCCCTGATGAGGTGAGTAAATTCAGTTTATGTTGATATTGTACTTGGATATTGAACCTATGACTATACTCTCGTTGTATTACATCAATTATGATTCATAGAATGGACCTACCGCACCCGACCTGGCTATTGCAAAACGACGAATAGAATCTGCAATCTGTGCTTTCGGTGGAACAGTAAAACGAAAGCCAACTAGCACCAGTGCCAAACCGGACACCTCCTCCATATTCAGGATAAGTAGTGCAGACAAGCCTCGCAAAAAGAATGACCGTAAATCAAGTCCTATTAAAAAGTCTACTAGAAAGATTAAGAATCAATATTATGACAATGGGAAAACTCTCTCGTGGGAGGTTGAATCGAATATTTCATTTGATAAAGCGGATACTACTGCAGAGGAGAATGTTCAGCAGAAAGACAGTTCCCGAAAGTTAAAGAAAGCTTCATCAACGCTAAGCCAAGCAAGTAGCATGGATCAATCCGAGTCTTCAAAGAGGTATAAGTGCAAGCTATGTGGTCAAGTGAAGCAGAACCATCTGTGTCCCTTCCGCCAGACAATGCTGAGGAGCATTGGGGTCATGGCCTTCCCATCTGCGAATGCTTATGCTGCAAATGAGCCGGGAAAGCTTGCTCCTTCATTGTGTGAGATGAACAATTTTGTCCTGTTGGGTAGTCAGTCCTTTGACATTACGCAGAGCTTTTCGTTTGAGACATCTGCAAAAATGAAGATTTCACAAAATGCGTTGACTTCTGCATTTGAGAGGAGGGGCATTGTGGTTGAAGATGCATCGCCTGTGAGGAAGGCAAGGAAAACTATGGTTTGTAAGTACAGACAGAGTGAGCCGAATGTGGCTCCTGATCGTCCAGTTGACGAGGAAAAGAAATCCGAGGAGAATGAATCTGAACTTCTCTTCCAACCTACGATGGAAATAACCCAAGAGCAATACCGGTTTGTTACAGCTACCCCGGTAAGGCCTTCGAAGAGAGCTCCTTATAGCTACCCACCTGTGCCAATGTCTTACTCTCAGCGTGAAAGTATGAGTGACAAGCTTTTCAAGTTGTCTAAAAATATCCATGGACTTGCAAAAGAGTGCAAGGCAGTTTTGAATGATGTCAGTAACGATGGAGACTGGGATTTGGCAGTGGCAGAACTCATGGCCCAGGTTGTTTGTATGGTGTGTTGCAGCCATACTAATGACTTCAGGCTGGATGGTCTAAGTTCGTATCTGTTGCAGTTGGGCATTTCATGCTGAGATAGTGTTTGGAATGATTTTATCTTTTCTGTTGGCTGACTCAAGGATATTTTGCCTAACATAGCCTAGGTAGTTTCAAGAGTACTTGAACAATTGTTTGGATTTGACGTTTTATACTGTTATAGTGTTCCGCATCCAGTATTCAAATTCAATGGCGTGTTTTATATTTGCTGTGCTGAAAGTGCAAAGGGCGGAATTCTTAGTGTTTCCGGCCATTTCAGTTTCACTGACAATGAATGAATCATTTCGTTTCCTCCGGTAATAGTGATGAATCAAATAACTGTATTATTGAAACATACTTCGTCAACGTGGATCTAGGGAGTAAGTGTACAAGTGAGTGACTTTATGTTTCACTGTTGCACATATGGAACCACAGCTGTCCTAGTGCAAAATAAATCAATGAAAGCAAAGAACAAACAGACAATGTATGCAGAACAGAAGATGACATGCAATAACTACTGGTTGCACGGATATGTACGTTGAAAACACACCATCGTAGCAACCACAGCAGGCAATGAAACCAACTCAATGATCAACTACTCGTAGCAGTTAATGGAATACTCAATTGAAACAGATATTATTGTTTAATTGTTAGACCAAATCTAGGTCCCACAATTCACTCATCTACGGCTCTAACCACTAACTCACTAGCCAAACTTTTGCATCATTTTTTATTATTGGTTGCCTATCTCTCATCATACGCCACTTTTCAAATGATTTAGGTACCTTAGATACTACTTCAGCCCAAGTTACCTTCTTCCCTCAAATTGTATCTCCATCATTGTGTCTATTTTGATGCTGGTATGAATAGATGTGACATCAGTGGTGAATAGAAGTGGGGTTGAACAACGTATATTGTGTGAGGGAATTCTGAGGCAACCCAAACTTTTACTGAAGCTGAACATTAAATTAAAGTAAGTGCTGGAGTACAATTCACTTGTGATTTCATCAAACGTGAAAATTACATTTGTCTTGATACAAAAATATGGGCTTTACAAAT
>JALLAY010000739.1:0-13001 GCA_036939635.1 Cyclotella baltica
GCGAAGTTTTTCCGTCGCTGATTCTCCGATCTCGAAAAGGTGGCGTTGGGTCCACGCGGATCATTGTGGGCACAGTTTCTCCGTGAGCTTGAGTGATGCGCGGCGATTTAATCGTTTCACCGTCTCCTTTAACCCAACCACCATGAGCCATGAGCCATATCACGAGTCACGAGACATGAATTCGAGCAATGAACCAACGTCAGCAATCGCCTATTGTTAGATATCTCTCCATACACTTGAGTCTTCCAATAAAATAGACAATGGCCAAATCCAAACGACGCGACCGCAAATCCAAAACCCAAACCTCCGAAGACGAAGCCGACAACATAACTCACTTCAAGGTCGACCGAATAATCTCCTCCCGGCACAACAACAAAAGCAATACCACTCTTTACCGCGTCCGGTGGAAGGGATGGGGTCCCGCAGATGATACATGGGAACCCATTGAAAACGTAGCTTCGACCGGCCACGCCGATCGGTATGTGCGAGAACTGAGGGCCAAGAATTTACACCTCAATATACCAGGGGTGGCGTTGATAGAGTACGAAGATGGAGAACAGCAATTGGTTGATTTAAAGGCTGAAAAGTTTCGGGCCTTTATTGAGGGGAATGAGAGTGATAGAGATGATGATAGTGATGATGGAGATGCGGATGTAAATGACTTTAGTTTGATTAGGAAGGGGGCGATGATTGAGTTATTGTGGCCATACGTCAAAATTTATTTTGAGGCGAAGATTGTTAGCTATTGTCCGTTGAAGGGTAAAGTGAAAAAGAAGAAGGAGGAGAAGGAGGGGGTGTTTAATGAAGATCTTAAAAAGAGCAAGTTGTGTAAACAGGTGCAAAGTGATGACAGTGACGAAGAAGTTAAGCTGAAAGTTAAAAAGTCAAATAAAGACCGAAGACGATCCACCAGGTCAAGGACAATTCATGATGACAGTGAGGATGATTTGGAAATCAAACCGAAGAAGAGTGCCCAAGAACAGGTGCACAAAGATGATATTGACGAAGGGGTTAAGATTGAAGTTAAGAAAAAGTCGAGTAAACACTTAAAGAGATCAACTAGGTCGAGAACAATTCACGATGATGACAGTGCAGATGAGACCGAGCTACAGCCTAAACCGGAGGTGCAGGTTGAGAAGTCAATGCGGAATTCAACAAAGTCCAATAAAGCCAAATCAACTGGTGAAAAGTCCAAACCAAGAGAAGACAACACCAAGCAGAGCGAGCTGGGGGAGAATGAGAATAAGTCTGATAAAAAGCCAAAACCTCAAACATTGGATAATGACGCCATGGACAAAGATAGTCCACCAAAGGAGACAAGGAGATATACTAGATCAATGCCAAATGAGACGGATAGCGAGGTTGAAGATGCTGTTGGGCAAGCTAGGCCAGTAAAGCAGTGTAGAGCGAAAATCTCTAAACATGACAATACCGAGAAAGAGAAGAAGAAGTCTAGAAAGGATTCTAAGAAATTTACACGGCCAAAGACTAGTGAGATTGAAGGGAGTCAAGTGAAAGTAACTGAGTCTAAAGAAGATTCCATGCCATCCACCAGGTCAAAAAAGTCAGTTGAGACTGACAACAAAAAGATTGTGTCAAACGAAAAGTCAGCGAAAAAGTCCAAAAAAGAATTAAGAAGATCAACTAGATCTAAAGTGATTGATGACGCCAATGATGGAGAGCCCAAAGTTAATTATGATATTTCAGCTCAAGAGGTCCAGGCAAAGAAGTCGAAACAGGTTTCCAGGCCATCAACGAGGTCAAAGACTATTGAGACCGACAACAATAAACACGAGTTGAGAAATTCACAAACTGTACTTCCAAAAGAAACAGACAAAGCTGACGAGCCTTTTCAGCGTAGAAGATCCAATTCTAACGAATATGAGCAGAGCGAGGATGATATGGAAGAAGAGACACCGATTCGAGACATTGGGCGTGATCGGTTCTTCAAGCTTCCAAGTATGCCCAGTGCAAGCGTTGCTGATGCTTCCGCGGACAAGATTCAACATGATCTTAATGGTAAACCAGTTGTGTCGGAGAAGAAGTTAGACATCGCCCCCGATACCTCAGACAGTGACTTTGTGGCGAAAGAAAGAAATGTTGACCCTTCTACCAAATTAACAAAAGATGTGGTAGCCGAGTCTGCCAAAAAATCTGCTGAAAGTAATGCAGATGAACCAGTTGAGACCAAAAACATCAAACAGTCTAAGAAGGAGGCACGGGAGCTTCTCAGACAGCGAAAGAAGCAAAACGAAGATGAACTGTTGAAAAAAGATCCTGTGGCTGAAGAGGGCAAAGATGGCAATTCAACGAAAGAGTCAAAACTCAATGATGCGGCAGAGCCAAAACCTGATGATATTCAAGTGCCGAGGCGAAAGTTGAGAAGGTCAAACGCTAGCACCAACAATGAAGATGATGAGTCCTTATCGCTTGCACCAAGAAGAAAGTTAAGAAGCTCAAACACCGAAGTAAGTATGTCCTCCACCAGTAGTTCCAAGGCAAAAGAAGTTGATAGTGCCGCTGAAACCTCCAGAACCGAAAAAGGAATAAATAGACCGATGGAAGAAGTAAAGCCCATTAAAAGACCTCGTGTTGATGAGGAAGAAACAAATGCCAAGACTTTTAAGAGATCAAAAACAGAGGTAGGCGAGCTGTTGAAAATGCAAAAGCAAGAAGAAGATTTCAGAAACATGCTTCAGCCTGATGAAGTCCAATCAGAGTCAAAGGATGACCTGCCATCTGCACCAAAAAGGAGGTTGAGAGGTTCTAATGTTAGTTCCATAGAGTTAGCAGACAAGCCCTCTCTGCCGAGATCAAGAAGGCGGCTCAGAAGCTCTAATGTCAGTGCACTAGGAGTTGACGATGATTCACCAAAGGTAAAATCTTCTGATACTCCCGGTGATCAACCTACAGTAGTCAATCAGATCAACGCAGCCATTCCAAGGAAACCAAAACTAGCACCACCACCCCCTCGTCCAGCTGAAGCATCCGTGGAGGCAACCGTGGATGTGGAGGCACCCATTCCAAAGAAACCGAAACGATCACCTCCACCAGTCACTGATAAGCCGCAGTTGAGAAGCAAGGGTGATAGTAAGGGTTCAAATTCACAACCCATGAATGACACAGATAGTGACGTTTCCTCCTTGTCTACAGACCAAAACAAAAAGAAAAGGAGTGACAACAACAAATCTTCAAAGAGAGAGACAGTAGAAATTCTTACCCCAATTGCTCGCCTCTCTAGAACATTAAAAATGATAGCTGAAAACGAATGCCCTCTTGAAGATGATGAGTATTTAAATGGTATCAAGAGCAGTGATGAGGAATCATACGCTAGTGAAGCAGATGAGTCATTGGAAGAGCCACCAGAAAGAATAGGCGTAGGAATCCCGCTGTTCTACGAGCCCGAAGATGAATTTTCTTCTGATGAGGAAGATGATGACTGTGAGAGTAATATCAGCGAGGAGGAGATTCAGCCTGCAACGAATGAATTGAGTTTTGAACAAATGTGGAGGATGAAACTTGACGAGACAGCAGAAATGCTGAGGAATGGCACATTTATAGGACACTGTTGATGCTAATGTGGAACACCTGTTTCAATTTTTCATCCAATTGTACTTTGCTATCTGCAGTTTCATTATTCTTCCATGAAATAGCAATGCATATGTGATCAATCACACACAGAATAAGCAGAAATAGTCACCAGTTTGATTTCTTTGCATCATTGCACTAAATAATACCTTTACAATTTTACAGGAAGGTGAAATATATTTATCTATAGTAGCAAGCTGATGTTTTTCTAACTTGGCTTTGATGGGGAATAAAGTTACAATCAAAGACATTTTAGAAAGCTAATAACCTGGTTATTTCATATCAGCTTTGAGTGGCAGTTACCTCTAAATATTTGTCAAGTTATTTCATACTGACTATAAGTATTAATTAGCATGTTCAAATGACATTATTTTAATGGCTCTTCGATTTCCACTCCCTTGGGTCATTAGTTGTAGATCTTCCACCAAATCTTACAGAACATCTCCATCCACCCCACACAAATTACAAACTTTCTCTGTCAAATGCAAACTACAGCAAGAAAAACTCATCCACAAATGCAAAGATACGCGCATCACCTGCCTTCACTTCAGAAGATTTCCATCCTCTAATTCGAAGTGGGGGCTTTCTTGTGAGACCAATTAAAAATTCACAACGCATCAAATTCATTGAATGGATAATGAAAGTCATGGGACAAAAAGGCACGTGTTATAAGAAATGCAACAAGAAGGTTTTTGATGCATGAAAAGGACTATTTGTTGCAAGCTGAGTTGGACACCCTTTCCTCTTGGCATTGACAGAACATCTTGACTGATGTGTTACGGCTTGAATCGGACCTTCAGCTTCAGACAACAGTAGAGGGAAAAACTCACATGCAAAGGAGTGTGAAGAAAAGATTCTCGAGAGCACTGTTCAATTCAGAGAGTTTACAGGTGGCGATTAAATGTAAAAAAATTTATCAATTCATCATAATTTATCAGCAAGAAAGCTAGTGTTTTTATCTTAGCTGCTACTTGAAAATAAGTTTATGATTTTAGACGTTTTGGTAAGCTCACAACCTTGTGATCTCAAAAAATATTTGACCGGTTTGGACTGGTAGTTACTTTTAAATATTTGTGAAGTTATTTCATACTGACTAATTAGCATATTACATTAGCATTTATTTTACAATGGCTCTTCTCTTTTATTTGCACCCTCTTGGGTCATTTGTAGATCTTCCACTTCATTGGCAATGCCGAATCGATTGAGTGGGTGTATTAATAAACACACACTTAGAGATATAGATGTCTATAACACTCATCTATGACATCACATCACAGATTTGGGGGCAGCAAATTTGAGGGGAGGAAATTCACACACATTCTATAAAATATTTGCCTACTATAGTGTCAGACCAATGCAGCATCATTTTATACTCTTCTAGTATTCTAACCAAAAGAATCAGCTATGGGAACTATCAACAAAGCCACGATCAACATCCCTCTTGCAAGCAGAAAAGAGGCTGTGGATTTGTTTGTAGTGCAGCAGTTTTGTATTGCTTCAGCAGCTATAAATTACCATTGCTGTTAGTTCTTGTTTTATTGTTTAAATAATAGCTGCAGTGATTGGTTGCTGCCGTAGTGATTATTGATAATTCATTTCTACGTGAGTGATGCTGGTGTTCCCCCTTGTGCCTTGTTCCTTGTCTTCCATACATTTAGAAAAAAATATTAACATTTCACGGCATCGTGATTACAATTATCAAATAGCAGTAACATCATGACAAACAAAACGGATGCTGATGTTAACCAATGTAAACAACCTACTAAAAAGGCAAATTGATCATTGTGAGAGCTTCCTTAAAATGTGTGCTAACACATCTTACTTTTTTCTCTGCTTATTTAACATTCCCTTACTGCATAACGAAGTTGGCAAGATGATCGGTTGCTAAAGGGTTAGTCTGTGAAAGATTTAATACATTTTCCAAAGAGTTAGTTTATCACCTCAGTCAGACATAGGGAGAGAACGCTGTGTCAACTGATTTTGGTCACGGGGACTCATAAAAAATCAATGGAGACAACACATGGTCAGTGGTTTTATCGCAATGCAAGTCCATGACTCGGTGGCTGGGACATTGATGACAAAGCGTAAAGAGGAAATACACAGGGAAATCGAGGAGCAGTTGGAATTGGGGGGGGGGGGTACTTATGGAGGAGGATATTTTTTTAGAGATTAATCTATCAGATCTGGAGACCACATCAGGAGAGGGCCAAATGTTTTGGTTGTTGGTGCTGAAGGCGGCTCGAAACCCTACATTCTGGCGTGACAGCGGGAGACACAGAAAATGAGGAGGCATTTGTTTTGCAACAGCTCCTAACACTCCCGGCAATCAGGAGATAAAATCCACTTTCTCTTGTGAAGCTCAGGCTGTGACACTGAATGTTAAGGTATCCGGTTGAAGAAGACTCCAATATAATGGTTAGACAGTGTCTAGATATAATTACCCAAATTTCTAAGTTATATTATATTAAAAAATTGAATTCATTTCTACACAGATGACGCTGGTGCTCCTCCTCATACACACTGTGTATAATTTCATTTCTACACGGGAAAGTTTGATATTAATTCTTATGATTACTTATGCAGCATTGTAGCATTGCAGATCAATGTACCATTGGCGGTGCCCTATTCCAACCCAATACCTTCCGATGTGCTTTACCAGATACTACGGTAGAAATGAAATAAAGAAGATACATTTTGGGGTGTCTTTCTATTTCATTACTTATACTGGGATACCAGATGACTAGCCAAATCGCAGCGGAGGAGGCTAGTCTGATACTAAAGTGACAGTATTCGTGTCGGAAGTGTCAGACATATAACAAGCAAAAGTATATTTTCGGACAAACAACTTAAGCTGAATTTAGATAAACGAATTAGCACGTATCGGAGAAATATAAGGCATCTCCGGGGTTCTACGTAGCCTGTAGTAGCCTCGGTTTCGTTCCGCGTTTTGAACATCAGAATTCATTACTTTCACTTTCACCAAACGCCCCGCTACACCTTGGTTGTGTTTGTCTTTGAGGGACCGACATAACTACAGCATCATGAGTAAAGAGCCACTCTACCGCATCGAGAAAATAGTAGCATCGAAACAATCACGTGGCCTAGAACTCTTCAGAGTTCGATGGGAAGGCTATCCCCCCTCGGCCGACACGTGGGAACCTCTGTGTAATGTCGCCTCCACGGGACATGCAGATCAGTTTTTTCTTAGCCAACGAGAGAAGGTCTTGAAGAGATCGCCCGGGACTCCGGGGAGTGCCTTGATTGAGTACGACGACGGGGAGCAGTGCTGGGTGGATTTGACTAAGGAAAAATTTGCAAGGGCTGGTACTGGGACAAAGAGCGAGAAGGATGAGAACGATTACAATTTGATTTACGTGGGGGCCAAAATTGATTTGCTATGGCCTCACTTGGATGATTATTTCCCCGTCCAGGTTGTGGAATGGAATCCGCTGGAAAAGTCGGGGAGATCGAGGCATGTGAGCTCTGCTGCTGGTGATACGGGCGCTAATGCAAAGAATCAGTGTGATATCAAAGCCCGAACTGCAGATGTCGGAATTCTTGGGAATCGAAGCACCTCGAAAATGTTTGACCAATTGGTTTCAGCCCAAAAACCGCATCATGACACAAATATTCAGGATGATGATTCCAGCCAAGTGTCAAGCTTCTCAGAAGAGGGGGGCGCTATATTATCTGATGATGATATGTATAGCTTAGGTGTTTGTGATACAGCTTGTTCGGCATCAGGGGAGAAACAATCACAACCACTGACTCGCTCAAGAAAAGCTTGTTTGTTGGACGGTGACTTATCAAATGACAATCAACTCACACGTCAAAATAAGAAACGTTCAGTTGATTGCACTGCTCCCCCCAAATCAGAGGACGTTAGACTTAATGAAGAGGCTGCCGTTTCAAGTGAACAACCCACACGTCTGACTAGGAAATGTTCTGATGCTGGCCTGAATGAAGATGATAGCATTCCCCACAAATCAGAGGTTGTTAGACTAAATGAAGAGGGCAATGTTTCAAGCGACCAACTAACACATCAGACCAGGAAATGCTCCGTTGATCGCACTGTTCTTTCCAAAACTAAGAATGCTGGCTTGAATGAAGATGGTAGCATTTCAAGTAATCCAAAGAATGATAGCTTGAATGAAGAGGGTAACGTTTTAAGTGACAAACCATTCACACGGGATAGGGAGCGATCTGCTGACAGCACTGATGGGCCCAAACAAAAGAATGTTAGCTTTGAAGAGGATAATGTTTCAAGTAAACCAGAGAATGATAGCTTGAGCAAAGAAGGTAATGTTTCAAGTGACAAACCCTTCACACGTTCTAGAAAAAGTCCTGCTGATTGTGCAGTTCCACCCAAACAAAAGAATGTTAGCATGAACGAAGCGGGAAACATATCCAGTGACAGACCATTCACTCGTTCGAGGAAACGTCATGCTAATGTTCACTTAAATGAGGGCGCCAACGGTTCAAGTTCATATGACCAGCCATTTACACGTTCTAGGAAACGGCATGCTGATTGCACGATTCCATCCAAACAAACGAATGTTAACTTAAATGAGCGTGCTAACGGTTCAAGTTCATTTGACAAGCCATTTACACGTTCTAGGAAACGTCATGCTAATTGCACGGTTCCATCCAAACAAACGAATGTTAAATTAAATGAGGATGCTAACGGTTCAAAATCATGTGACAAGCCATTTACACGTTCTAGGAAACGTCATACTGATTGCACGGTTCTGTCAAAACCAAAAAATGTAAGCTTAAGCAAAGAGAAGAATGAAAAAGCGAAAGAGAGCAAAAAAACAGCCAAGAGGCCTAAGAAGCAGGCCAATGTTGTTAGTGAGTTTAAAGTTGAATCAATTGTTGACAGCAAACGAAATCTTGAGGGTTTGACTCTTTACAGAGTTCGATGGGAGGGATTTGAAGAATCGGATGATACCTGGGAACCCATCGAGAATGTTGCCCACACTGGCCATGTTGATCGCTACCTTCGTGAAAAGCGGGCAGAAACAATCAGTGCAGATTCACCAGGTGCAGCCATCATTGAGTACGATGATGGAGAACGTGCCTTGGTTGATTTGCGTCAAGAGACGTTCCGTAGATTTATGGCCAATACCACAGGTGGCAGCAATGATGAATCTCTCAATGACTTTAAGATTGTATATCCTGGTTCCAAGTTGGAGTTGTTTTGGCTACATGTGGATCTTTTCTTTACTTGCCGAGTTATTTCGTGGACTCCTTTGCAGAATGAAGAGCTTGACAGCACATACAGTACGTCTAGCAACAGCCCTAAAAAGAAAAGCGGTAAAAAGAAAAATCAAAACAACCATACCTTTGAACGACAGAGCTCCATGGATACAAAAACTGCCGCAGCTTGCATCCTACAGACTTTCAAAACTCCCACAACGAGGAACAATGTCTCGAGAAATGATGATTCAGTACTGGCGAGTAATGAAATGGAAGCAGCAGAAGCTGAGATGGTCTCAGAGAATGAAAAAACCTCCTCTAGTGTTTCAGAGGATGATGAGAGTCTATTGAAAGGAAGAAGACGTGAGTCAATCACTGCTGCAGAAATTCTTGGAAATCTTCGCCAACTTGAGAATAGTAGTATCTAGTGCGAGGGCCAGGAGATTTTGAACTGCCACAGGAAGGCTCCAAGAAAGCACCTTATTATGTTGATATATTTGTTAACAACTTCTTATAGTTTACATGGGACAGTTTCATAAAACAATGAGCACAACATTTAACACCAGCTCAAAAACCTGTCAAATTTCATTTGCTTGGATACATATCGTAGTATAAAGTTTAACTCAGAGATTCAACAGAATAACAATTTTGAGAATGTTCAAAAGCTTGATCATCTTCTGGATTTTAAACCAGCTTAAACACACAAGAAACACAGCTAGCTATTAAATTGTAAGTACGCTACGACAAAGTTATTCAGGTCAGGCAAGGTGTGAGGAGTAAACTATGATAGGTGGTTTGATGGCAACCTCCATGACGAACCATCTTGAGGATTCAGTAGTACCTGGTGGCTAACTTTGGTAGTGACCAGGAGGCCACCATGTCAAAGATGCTGGATAAAAAATGTAGCCAGGACAACGGTCACGATCTCACAAAAGCAGTTGTTCTCAGGTAGTTTTTTGACCCCAAAAAGCTGGGGCGTGTTGTTGCCATTAACTACCAAAACATAAAACCTGGGGTTGTTGCCCACTAATTCCCATTTCAGGTGATATCCAACAGTCAAATAAAAAGATCAAATCATCCACAATCATGTTAAGTGCAAACATTCCACTTAAGGCCTTTGATCCTAGTAAAATGTGGTTTGGGTAGAGACTGCCAGGGTAGCATGGAAGTACTGGGCAAACAGAAAATACTGTCTGTGTGTAGAGTATGAGATATGAAGGATACAAAGGATTTGTGCGAGCAGGGATAGATATAGAATTTAAATGAGACTTTCTACAATAGTTTGTAGATAGAAATGATTGGGCTTCTTTGGGTTGATTAAACTTATTAAGTAAAATTAATTCTCATTTTGATTAATTTCCATTTCTCATGTTTTTTGGTTCATTATTAGTCAAAAAAGTGAGGTGTATGTAATAAGGTGCTGTATCCTATGTACCATTATGAATATATGTTTAGTTTAGGTTTGACTTGAAGTCAATTCCAGCAAGAGAACTCTAAGTTCATTTTATCTACACTAACTATATCTTTTTCGCATCTCTTATGTCACAGTGACAAATTCTAGTTGGTGTCCGTTTACGGGCACCTTATGACCCTTAACAGATCACAGCTTTCCATGAGATGCTCCAGAGCATATCAATTCTCCCGTTCATTTTGCTTAGCTTATCTGTTTTTTTGATGCTGATCACCGCCAAAAATCCACAACTGCTTTCATTTCTCATCACCAACAACACATCAGAATCGATCAAATCAACTATCTTTACTCTTTTACCAACATGACCAATTCATCAGCAACACACTATGAATCTTAATAAAGCCGTCCCTCAGCTGCCTTCTGCTCCAGAGCCCTCCATTCTGAATGATTACACCGAAGAAATGTTTCGTGTTTACCCTTCATCCGTCTAAAATACTGACAATCTTCTTCCTATCCAGCTCCGAATTGTAAGATTGTTGATTGACCCCAACGCATACAATTCCATTCTCATCATTTACGTGACGGGAGGTGGGGGAAGACTCACATAATTAGAATGATGGGAATTCTTGATTTCTGTATTTGTGTTGTATTCACTGTCATGCCCATACCAATAATAAAGGGGTATTTTGTGGGCATACAACAGGTTTTATTGAAATGAGAATTCCAGTTTATCCAAGATTCAGCCATGACTCAGAAAGGACTCAAAAGTAATCCCACAGGAATGGTGAGTCCTGCAAGGCTTAAATGATGTGACATAAGAGAACACTGATGTGACATAAGAGAACTCTAAGTAATAATGGCAAGAATGACAGTGTTCTCTAATTAATGATCACGTGCTTCTGTTAGTAATCCATAAGAGCTCATAAAAATTAAAATAATTAACGACAACACATCAAACATTAATAAATTATCTAGACACATCACCGTGGGTCTAGCATTGTAATTACAGTTAGAGATCCCTCATTAACCCTACGATACCTACGATCAATAAGCGATAACAAATACGCAAAATCAGCCACTGTCAACACCGAAACAAATTCATCGATCGACAACAGAAAAATGAGTGCAACACTTCGAAAGCCACTCGTAGTTGTTGAGAGGGCTTGGAAGGAGGATGCCCCGAAACGAGAGCTAACTGCCTACGTGAAGGCGAAAGGTGGTACGGATAAGAAGAAGGTTGTTAATTCGATTCCGATCGACGATGGCTCGAGAGGCATCGAGCATCTTGTTGGTCACACCATGAAGCAATTTGAGCGCCACGCGAAGGAGGCTGTGTTAGAAGATGCTGAACTCTTTCAAGAATTTGCTAAGTGTCTTGATGGCCCCACTCTTGGCATGTGGGAATTGATAGTGAGTGGGCATTATCCAAACGACACGGATAAGAATAGAAAGAATTTTGACGAGGCCACGAAGAAGCTCAAGAACGAGGTCTGCGGTCACAATGATATGCGTGACACGCAAATATTTTGGATGAGTCACATGATGAAGAAACCCAAGGAATCGAGTCCGAGAGACTTTTCGTTTCGTTTCAAGGAAATCTACGATATTTCGATGGCTCTTGATGGCAAGTTTCAGAAGCCAAACGAGCACGAGAAGAAGACGATGCTTTTTAATTCGTTTCCGCCTGTGTTCAAGGAGAAGTTCCAGGAATCAGCAAAGACGATCGAAGGATCCACAAGCAAAGAAATTGTGAATTATTTTCAAGTTCTCTATGATTTTGAAGCAAGAAAGATGCAGTTGAGGCATGAAACGAGCAAGCGCGAGAGGGAGAACGACGAGTATGCCTCTCGAAGGAACAAAAGAAGACATGGACGTGATCGCCGTCACAAAAGGGACAAAGAGGACGACGATGAAGACAAGAAGCAAGAAGAAGACGATAGAGATAAAAGGACAAGATGGAACAGCCCTTGTCCACTTCACCCAGAAAGTAAGTACCAGCATACATGGGGGCAGTGCCGTAGTAACCCGGAGTCCGATAACTTTCAGCCTGCCCGTGAGAAGAAATACGAACGCGGCTACAGACAGAATGCGTTTGGAGAGAAGAATGGTCGCAATGAAATGCGTTCTAGTAGTGCCAGTGCCCGAAAGAAGACCACGAATGATGAGCGTCAAACGAATAGTGATGCTCATTTCTATGATGAAAATGATGACTGTAGCGAGCATGATAATCATTTTACTGAAACAAAGAAAAAGGAGACAAGATGTCAGGACATGTACTCCACTATTTTTGATGAAGAATAAAGACTCCTCGAGCGGAGCTGCCCATGAGATCCGTAGAGATTGGGCAAAATTATCTGAGGCTACGTAGGACGGTGTCCTTTAGCTTTTTATTGATGCTGCGTGCAACAGATTGTGCAGCTATAAACTGATTATTTGATTAATGATACTGATAATGATATTAAATGACAAAGAAATGAATTATCAATGACAATGATATAAAACGATAATAACAAAATGAAAAATAAAGATATCAATGATATTAATTGGCTGTGGCCAGTACTAAAACACAAAGAAAAGTAAAAGAAAGAATTAAACAAAATTTTGATGCTTACAGCAAGTTTACACATGCAGAAAGCATGGTGGGGAAGAAATGTACAGCGACAATGAATATTGACGATGGACAAAATGATTATGAAGAAAAATGAAGAATGAAAAAGAAAATGACAATAAAAATGATAGAGAAGTGAGCCAAAGCTTTTCCCTTTGCAGAGGTTTGTTGGATAAGTGTCCTCTGTTTTATGAA
>JALLAY010000740.1:0-12978 GCA_036939635.1 Cyclotella baltica
CACTTGGTGATTTTTTTGCAAAGCACATGACAAAGATAAGATATGTGTTGTTAGATAAGAGCATACGTACCTACCTACACTACGTAAGTATACTCCTAGGTATTGTCACTAACCATTTCCACGTCAGTAACAGCAGGCACTGCCAGCTGTTCACATTAGGCCTGTTAGAGCACCAACAGGATGCAAAACACGCTTCCAATTGAGAAGTATCCATCACCGCAGCGCACACTTGTCACATTGGCGAAGCTACTTTGTTCAGACACATGAGATTAGCTCGTAAATTTAGTCAGTCCATCAGAACTTTAATTCTAATCCTCTAACTAAGACTAATTTGCTATTTATTCCGTTACAACTATTTACAACTACGAATGATCTGGGGAGAAGTACCAGTCTATTGACAGAACTGACTAATCACTAAAGTCACACCCCAGAAAATAGTCAACATTAACATGATAACTTCTGAAGAATTCATCGCTACGCCAACAAGGCTGCAAGAACTTTCCAAATGATGCAGAAAACAGTCAACTAATGCAATAACAAGTAAAGAAAAAGCAAGCATGCTGAACAACTACAGCAAAACATCAATGATCATCTCCGATCTGCTGTTTTTTGGGCTTCGGTCCACTAAATACTTACTCTCTGAATGAATTCACAGTCATCTGATAGATCCACAGCTGTGCAGTTGATAGAGTGATACCTCCTGGCCAGAGAAGACGTAACCTTGAGTATCTTTTGTGGCCCAACATCAGCTTACTGTCAGCTCGCAGAGATCCAAGACAAGCTTGGCTTTCAAAATTTTAATTTTATGTTCCTGAGGTGCTCCTTAGTTCAAGGACAGACCTATATCTCCTCCCATAATCTTCAACATAATGTTGGGCACCGGTGCAAACAACTGATTATCTGTCTTCTCCAGATTACACAGTGCTGACTCCAGACAGTCCACTAGAAAGGCGCTGGTGGCATATCAGAGGCTCAGCAACACATATTGTAGATGGACCTGATGGAGCTATTACTATTACCTAAGGTCCACAATCTTCGCTAGTATCGACTTTGAAGACCTTGGTGAGGCTATTGCTGCTTCTAGACAGGTGTTTACACCTGAGATGTAGGCTGCTATGGCTGCTTCATGACAGGCAGACCACAATGCTCACTGAAATTTCCCTAATTCATTTGATGCTTGAGTCAGGTCACACGAACCAACCAACCATACAGCATATCAAACACCTTGGCATTCCTGTAGATACAAAAGGCACCATCTGGTATTTCATAGAAGGAAGAAGAAGCATTCTGGGAGATTTGATCCAACATAATTCAATTTCCCAGAAGGAAGAGGTACTCAATCTTTATGGCCCCTGCTGTTGCTCTGCTTGTATTTGTGGAAAAGAAATGACATGCCGAGACTTCACTTGTGTGTAGTGTAGTGTAGTGTAGTGTAGTGTAGTTAAGTAATGAATTACCAAGAGTTATATATGTTATAACCCAAGGTGAACTCTTTCAGAGATAAATTACCGTAGTTCGCACAATAATCCACTAACAAATTAAGCCGCTCTGGGGCCAATCATGGTTTTCTTAACAAATTCAAATTAACGCCGCTCAGGGTGTGTCGCAATCACAAAATAACCATATCACGATCGGGTTGAACTCTTTAGAATGACTGATAAGAGCCCGTTTACGGGTGATTGGTAACGAATTAACAGACACTCTCAGCAAGGTCTAATCACACAGTAACAAATGAGTAAGCTGCTCCGAAGGATTTTGAGAGCAGATTAATGTGTGAACTAGGGTAGCCGTGAGGTTGTGCAGGAGTCCAGAACATACCAGCAGGTGTGTATGTGAATTTAAGGCAAAAGTTGCCAACATACTGGGTTCTACAGGGGCAGGGTTCTAAACAAATTCTGCCGTATTGGCAGAATTTTGACTATCTTGGGGTTCTCTATTTCAGTAGTTACACCCAAATCAAGATCTTACAAATACATCAACTTAATTTCATGTCAAAACTTTATCTATAACTACAATGATGGAAGCACTGTTATCAAATGAATCGCATCCATTGCACTGTCACCCAAACATGAAATAAATCATAACCATGACAATCATAATTACCGCCAAAAAGATGATACATGTGCACAAAAAACAATCCATTTTTAATTCGGGATCGTCCAAACCAAATGTTGAATGGCCACGGTGCCTATCTAGACTTTGCATATGGTTATCACTATAGACTTCGTCGTCGCCGTATGATGCACGCATGCCAATATAATAACCTTCTTCGTCGATGGCATATGAGTGTGCGGTCATTGCAGAGGCGTTTAAAGCAGAAGCACGCTTTGAGCTTGTGTTATCCCCTCCATCTGTCAATGCTGATAGACGCGCGAGTCGTTGACTTTGCGTCATTGGAGTCCGGTTCCGTCTTCCCGAGCGACGATTTTGACGACCGGGTGCTGCTTCGTTAATTTGAACCATGCCCACTTCACCGGTTGATCGGGCTAAGGATTTTAGGTTTTGTTCATCATTGTTTTCTGCTTCTTCTAATTCTCTGGAGCTGTTAATCCTCCTGGCACTTTTCTGGGAGGGCTCAGAAGAAGATCGTGAGGTAAATGAGCTTTGTCGTGAAGAGGGGATTGTTGAACCATTGAAGTGACTTGATTGTCCTAATAATTCACGAGGAAGCTGACGGCGTTTCTGACTCTCTCGTGAACTTGTTGTATCCCCACGTTTAAGGCGTTTCTGACTCTCTCTGGAAGTACGACTACTTGAATCTTTCTGATCACCGACATCTTCACCGTTGCTTGATAATGTACGCATGTGAACGTAATCTTCACCATTACTGGATAATGTACGCATATGGACGTAATCTTCACCGTTGCTGGATAGTGTACGCTGCGATCCCTGAATCATATCACGACGTGATTCTGAATAAAGCCTTTTACTTGCCAGTACCGACATTGCAGCTCTCTTCAATTTATTCTTTTGTTGTGGATTCATTCGTTGCATGTAAAGTATAAAGCTTTCGTTGGGAAGTGGAGACATGTCCACCTTTAATTCCGGTGGATCTGGTGCCTGTTCTAATACTGTTGTTTGTGGATCATATGTCCCTTCCAGTATGGACTCGTGGCATACCAATGTAACAGAGTTGTAAATTAAACCATCATTATCACCTTCATTGCCTCTCTCTAATAGTTTCCTCCTAATTTCCCTCTGATGCATAAATTGATCAATCGCCTCCAAAATCTCTCCATCAATCGATGCATTATTCCTCAAGTCTAACGATTGTAGAGTTTTATTGTTTCGACTAATGACTGTAAAAAAGTTCTTTGCCGTGGCTTGACTTAATTGATTCCCTTCCAATGAAAACCGTTTTAACGTGATGTTATCCGCCAACGCCAATGCAAACATGTTGGCCACCTCATCAGTGATATTGGAATGCCGAATGGAGAGTGTGTGAATATTTGTATTTTTCTCCCCCAGTGCAATTGCAAATTCGTGGGCTTTGGCTTCTGTAAAAGTAAAGGGGGGCAGCCCATCCATGATTAAAGTTTGGACTGATGGATGATTAGTCTCCACGAGTTGAATGACACGTGAGATATCCGTATGGGGAATGAGATTAATACCATTCCTCATGTTGATTGCATCATCCACGTGCCATGTGATGTTCTTGTCATGTTCATTTGATAAAAGCATGTTGTTAAGATCAAGATGCATCCCAATGTACGATCCAGCACAAATATCATTGTCGTGTTTGCCCTTTGCATCGTTATGTTTGCTGTCGACAACTTCTCCATTCATAATAGCTTCGGGTGATGCATTGTCATCCAGATAGTGGTCATCATGCTCATCTGCATCGGCTTCATCTTCATTCTCCACCTCTGATATATGTGACAACCGTGACAAAGACAGCAGCTTCGAGCGACCGTCGTCATATCCCACATTGGAAGTGCATGTAAATTCGTACGTGGATTGTGGAAAGGCTGGATCCCAAGCACGTAATTTAACCACTGCCAAATGATTCAATGGTAAATTTTGTTGATAATGAAGTCCTCGGGGTTGTTGACTTAATTTTGGAGCTTGTGGTCTTGTACGGTTGTTAGTTGGTCGTTCGTTATTGTGTGCGGCGGGTGTAAGGTCTGCCGGAACATTTATGTTAATGTTGTTTTGGTCCTGATTGACAATTTGTCCATTGTTGATTGAATTGTATGTGATGCCATCACCATTTTGTAGAGACTGATGACTGCTTGAATTAGCAACTTGTGGTAATTGTTGATCACTTGGCTGTCCGCTGTCAAATGAATTGTGCTGCGGGGGAAGTGATGCAATCCCATTGAGGTTACTTTCACTGGGAGAGTTGTGAGATGCGTGATTAGAATTTGACTGATCATAATCATTATTGTGTGGAAGAGCTGCCTGCTCCTTCGAATTGGAGTCAATGTCCATTCTAAGCTGTGGATCCATTGAGGATTGAGATGAAGAGTGTTGATTTCCAGAGACAAGTGAGACCTGAGAAGAAGGATACTCTTGCATCTATAAAAATGAAATGAAATGAAAATAATGAGCACAATTGCTGATGTAAGTCAAGCACTTATAAACAAGTCAATTCAAGTTTAAAACTATTAATGAACACCTCCATCAACTACCAGCAAGTTAATCTTTAATCTAAATGCACATGAAATTAATGAACACAATTGCCAAGGTAAGTCAAGCACTAATGAATAAGTTAATTGAAAGATAAGTAAAACTTTTAATTAACGCCATCATCGACCATCAACATGACAATCTAAATTCACAGCCAACTCAAGCACGCATTAAATATTAAGGCAGATCATTCAGATCTGAATCAATCAAACGCAGATTATCCAGCTCTGACAACATTAAACTAAATTAAATTATTCATTTGAACATAAAAATACACCATTTAAATCACATAAGAGCAGCCCATCCGAGTCTCTCACAGCGAATAAATGTAGAGCTTAGACCATTAAAGGGGACACGAGCTTAAGGCAAAGCAATACAGCTTGGCAAGGCTTAACAATGCACAAGTGCCCAGCCCTCAATCAAAATGTGCAAGACCAATGCAGACGCAAAACACAACACGCACCTTTAATGGCGAGACTGGCTAGTTGACAGCATCGATCGAAACGAAGCTTGTCGACAGTCAATTTTATTCAGCCATGAACCTTCAGCTGTGTCCGGTCTCCTTGTCAAAGACACTCTGAGAATCACAGACCACAAACCACAACCGTGGGGGCTGCTGTGTGTAATGTATGAAGATTCATACTTCATACCTTGCAAAATTTAGAATTTGACACGCCTATTTTGCGCTTTCATTTTGTAACGGCCCTGTTTCCATGCAAAGAGGCTGTATTAGATTTATTAAATTGACCAATAAAGTAGGAGTCATTTCTGCTAAATTCAAAATAAGGAAAGGTATTTTGGAACCGGGTGTGGACAAGGGTTTTAAAACATACTTTTTGAAGATATTATAAACTTAGGCATATGAACTTTGGTAAACTTTGGAAACTTAGGCAAAACTTTGGTTGCCTAATTTTTGGGCAGTATGGGTCATGTGAGGATGACAGTGAGCAATTTATGGGTACTATATTTGGTTTGGTACTAGTAATGGTAGACCATGCCATGTTGCGTTATGTACGACCGCCATCAAAAGAAAGCACTATCGTAAGAAAGCACGAATTGATTGAACCTGAATACCCTTCTTTTGCTCCATTCTTTGTAAGAGTGGCTGTGTGATAGTACACCAACACAAAATACAATGATGAACCATGTGTCTCTGATTCTAATTAACGGCCGACAGCACCAAAACATGAACAAATGTTAACTGCTCCTTCGCTGCTGTCGCCATAATCAAAATGGTTCACTGTCGGCATCTTGGCGTGTTTCATAGCTAATTGGTTGGTTGCGGGTGGCATTGAGAGAAGTGATGGGTGTAAAGTGATGTGTCAAGCATCACTTGCTTCTTGATGACTTCAAGTGACTCTGTATTAATTCCTCTGTCTCTGTAATGACCTCTGAGTCATACTATGACCCACCTAAACTTAGGTAGGCGAAGCTTGAACTTATGACCTAAGTTTGCCCTAAGTTTCACATGCCAAAGTTTAGAGTCTAGTAAGTTTTAAACCCCTAGTTGGTGTACTTTGTACACTGGCTGTTATTATGGTATGAAGATGTTGGTGTCTAATTTGTTTTGACACAGCTAGTTTACCATGAGAATGAGATGCATTTGCCTTACTGTTATCATTGAAGGTCAAATAGCTTTGTGAAGTGTATGCAAGGTCTAAAATTGTTCTCTAAAGTAACATGGTCATCATATGAAAGATGTAATCATGTAAGGCCTGATACTAAAGCTTTAGTAGTTAATCTGCAGATCAAAACATTATGAGTTCTTCTCTCAAATTTTTGAAACATGGTATGACACATTAATAGGTTGGCGGGGGATTAATGGCAACTAGATCTTTAACTGGGATCTGATCTTATTCAAGATATTTATTGCATTAGGTGAGCATGTTGCGAAACAGGATGATTGGACGTTAAAACTATGAAAACACGAGGAATCTGGATGCCTAGAAAAGGTATCATATGACGTGTGAATACCCGTCTATGGCATTATAACAGGGCTTGAAAATGGGGTTTTCGGAATTCTCTGGGATTCCGGAAGGGGCTCTTGGCGGGTGGATGTAGAGACTACAAATGCTAAAAAGATAAATGTAAGCCATAAGAAGGGAGGAGTCAGTTGGATTGGCCAGTGTTGCTCGAAAGAATGGGCCAGGGCCCATTTAAAAACCCTCACTCGCACTTTGCTTTTGCCACGTGGATTTCATTTTAAAAATCAAAAACCTCTTGCAGCAAGAGGTTTTTGGACAAACTGAAAGGTTTGCACGGGAGAGCAAGGCGTTTTCAAAGCCGAGGAACATTTGTTTTATCTAATTTTGCAAAATAGAGAGTGTTGTAGTTAGTTGGATAACTCAGTTCATACACTCAAATAATTGATTAAAACGACACTTTAAAATGCATTGAAATATTTTGCAGATGTGTACAAATCTGCAAATCTCTCAAAGTAAATACAGAAATCAGTATCATCAGAAGCAGAAGCCAGTTGACAATTGCATGATTCTCAATGCAAAGTAGCTATCATACTTTTTCAATACCCATCTTTACATACCCCTGATGAGTATGACAGTAAGAGAAGATTGGAGTCCACATTATCGATATAAAAGAGTTGTAGTATGATCTAGTGTAAGTATGTAAGTGATTTGCAAATGATATCATCAAATTTGAAGATATACATTTAGTGATGCGTATTATGTCATGTTTATGATAAGACAGGAAGGTCTGCACAATGAACATGTCTTATATTAGCAGAGGACAGAGGACAGAGGAATGGAAGCTCTATATCTAGTTATCATAGTTTCCTCACCCAATTTCATACATTTTGGTGTTTTATGAGACCTCTGTAGTCTACGTGGTTTAAACATGTAGTCCTTATTTAGATATCAAACAATGATGACCATAAGATATCTACTCTGGTTGCAGTCTTGTTTTGATATAAATAATACATAATACTAATCTGACATAGGCCAAGGATCTACTGTACAATTGTACACCTGTTCAACTGTATACTAACAGAGGAAGTACTCAAATTCAAATATTCTAACAGTAAGAAAGAAGAGAATATTTGTAGTCAAATAAGACTCATACAAATTCCTGTGCCAGACACAGAGGAATTAAACTTTAAACTCCTCAACTGAGAAGTTTGGCTATTCAACTGTTGTCAGTTCAAAAAGAACTGTCAAGAGCTTAGAAAGTCCAGTGTGATTGGATGCAACATCCAATCTCTCATGATCCTAGTGGCATGTTTATCAAGTACCATGCAAATTGCATGGTTGTTGGCTACAGCTTATTCAATCAGTTTTTAAAGCTTATAATTAATTCTTTCACATGAGTACAAAAGCAAACGTATTCTATTTTACATTTTACATCGTACAATCGCCCGTCTGGCTGTCTCTACAAACGGCACAAGACAGTGCGAACAAACTGACTTAAAATTATTCAGTATGTTTGTCTAAATTTATCAATTCCTCTGTAAGCCAAAAATAATGCGAGTAACAAAAGTCATTCTCCCAGTAACATTCACGCAACAATCTCTGTTACTTCTTAATGCCACCAGAGCCACTAGTTGCTTTGTTAAAGTGACGTTTTTAATCATGATGACAAACCTCACTTACTTCTCACTTTCACCTCTCACGCTCACTTGTGAAAAGCTCTCTTCGTAACTAACACCTCTCGAATTGAACACTGAAACCATAGCGAAATCACCGTGGCCATTCTGTTCTCCTAATACAGCATTCAAATTAACTATCACCCTAGACTTACAGTAGAATAATGGTTGAACCTTTGCAGAGCGCGCTTAAATTTGATTGCGGCACAACACCACAGCCTCATTGTCATCACACCTCAACCTCACCCCCCCGGGCCCAATCAGTTCATCGTAGATGAGTTTCTACGATCCTCCTCAATCACTGCAAATGAATCATACACAATGACATCGCATAAATAAGGCCTTGACCAGGGTATGGGTAGCGCAGAAATTTCTTCATCTCAGTAAGTCTCATTTGGGATGACAAAAATTCTGGTGAGTGAGTTTCAATTAAATCATTATATTGATTGTATGTATTTTTAACTGTTAAGCTAATGATCCTCATTTCTACACCCCCAATAGAACCAAATCACACTGTGTAACAAATCTATCACAAATTCCATGTCCCATCATACCTTGATCATACCCTCAGATTCTCAGCCAGTTACGCATTCATCATGTGAATCGACAAAGTATGTATCCATCATCTATGTGACATGAAAATGTGTTGAAGCTGACAATGGCTATAAGTACTATTTTCATGTTTCAACGTCAACTAAATTAGGAGATTGGCATTTTTTAACAAAATAGACTGGCGTCATGACCTTCAGTTGAAATTGAGCTCTGACCAGAGGGAAAAACAAAAAAAGGTTGTAGAGAGGCAAAAACATACCAGCACTTATGTAGCCAATATCTGGCGGTGTCGGCAGAGATTCAATTTTACACCACGTCTACGGACGTTCTATGGAATATCTGCTGACTTTGGCAGAGATTAAATTATCTGAAGGATATTAACACAACACATTGACAATAAGTTCTGAATGGACCCACTATATTTCCCCAGTAGTTCTCTTGACCCCCCTTGCATTGATCAAGTTGCATATTTGGTCGAAGATTCTGATTCAAACTAACACGACTAAATAATCAACAAAACTTACATGCGGGTCACATGAACTCTCCCCATAATGAACTAAGCTTTAGACAAACAGTAGAATTGTCCTTGACCCACTACTCCTGTAAATTATTTTTCAATTTTGTTAGATTAATATTTGAATGAATTAAATATGTCAAACCAAACATCTCACTTGAGAGACAGCGTCTTTCAACATTACCTATTTTGTTGTAGCAGAAGAAAAAATATACTATTGACGTTGCAAAAAGTCTGTGAGAATTGAATGTGGACATGGGTGTAGAAAGGGTCAATGAAGGTTAGGAGAACATGGTGATTGGGGTGGTCGACTGTGGATAAGATAAAAATGAAAGATGATTTGGCTCATCATTTCAATCAAAAAAATTATTGACAAAAGATGTGGAAGGTCGTTTTCGATAATTTAAAATGGTTTCAAACAAGAATAAACTTGAGTATCTAAAAAAACTGCAGTAATCTTTGTCTAAATGGATGGAACATAAATTGTTTGGGTGTGGTCTTCATTTTAGGCGTTAAAATCAGTCTAGAATGATGTAAGGGGTCATTTTTCATTGGGTGCCAATTATTAATTTCTCTAGTAATTCTAATTTTCCAATGTGGTTTCTGGTATTTTGAAAACTGAAATGATACATTCTATTCCTTATGATCATCTCAATGTGAGCTATTAGATTGTGACACATCACAACCATTCTATCACACACAAAAGGTTCTTTTTGAGAAAAATAGAGGTGTTTAATATAGATAAAGAAAGTCTGAGAAGGCGTGCATTTTTTGTCCCCCCTTTCTAGGGCACACTGAGAGTCTAGTGGACGCACCAAACTTTTCTAAGGTGTGGTACAAAACTTTTTTAAATCTCAGTCTATTGTATCAGCACAAAGTAAAAAATAAGCCATAAACTTCACTTTTTGGGCTTAAGCTGAATAAATGCTAAAGAAATATTACCACAATTCTAGGAATCATATGATCAGATAAAAATTCAATACACTGAAAAATGGTTATAAATATTAAACCTACCAATCTGGATTGTGTAAAACTTTATTAAAAATATCAGTAACAAATATACTAGGACAACTATATCTATTCATAGTAATTCATCACACTATACTTACCATCACATTATCTTACATATTCTGTATCATTTTATCGTACTTTATGTTGTCATGCTTCTATGAAAATTGCTGTTGTAGTTGTAATGTCTGCAATGGGTTTGAATAATTACTTTTGGACTCGATCAGATTACAAAAAATGAGACGTTCCTGTGATTGCTTACCTGCATTGATCCTCACATTCTCCTGATGTGTTATCATTGTAATTCTAATAATAATAATAAGGCTGGCATATCCAACTTTAGCCAATCACATTTGAGTTATGGTCATCTCCGCATCTTTGTATATTTAGACTTGGATTCTGGAGTAATCTAACTGGCTAAGGATTGGGATTGATCATGTTACATCTTGTTTGGATGCAGTTTGTCAATAATTAATTAGTTGATTTTGTTTTATTCAACAGAAAATAATGCTATCCGCGCTTTGCAAAAAAGATTGACTTGGTTAAATAGGACTACAAATTGCATACACTTCTAAACGACCCAAAATGTTGGAAAGTGAAGTAGAGAGATCAACATATGATCTTAATGAAAGTATTCAGGATTGATAATAATTGATGTTAGTTCAAGCTACTTATGAGCCATTATCAATATATAACATTATATAACATGCAATGCGAATTGTTTGGATATGAAAAAAACAGACCCCAATCCCAATTTGTCTCACACTGTTGAAAGATCTCATGACTTGAACCAGATAATCACCAAAATCCTCCACCAAGCATACTGCGCAACTCCCTTGCTTTCACATGAGCATAAGGCATCCTCAACACACTCGGGCCAGTCGGATACATCACACAAATCATCATATCACCATCTGTCATTTTAGAATGCATTCCTTTAATATTAGCCACCCATCCCTTAATATTTTTATCATACTCTGGACTCCCTCTGTCTCTTGCAAGCCAATATGGCTCTTCTGGGCGGTCTCCTGTGTAGTAGTTGGCAGTAGTACCAATTTTGAAATANAGTTGCCCATCTCCCTCAGATAGAAAAGTTAGTTCCAGTACAAGATCACGCATTTCTAATCCTGTTTCAGCCATTTTATTGTCAAAAGCCTGCACCACGACCTGGCAGTGTTTGTCAAGAAATGCCACAATCATTGCATTACCACTAGTCTTGGCACTTTTCATAGTCTTTGTCTGTGGAGTGCACGACTTTTTATGTTTCTTCCAATCTGCTACCTAAAGACAATGTTCGTCTGTGAGGGGTTGACAAAAGAGGATTAACATCTGCAAAGCCCCTTAATGCTTACCTGACACTCTTTACTACAGTAGAAAGCTGTTTTACAAACACCACATCTCAGGTAGTCATCACCCTTTTTGTTACAATTCCTGCAATATTGTATTGAAAAAGCATCCTTATTCTTTTCAATATCCATTGCAATCTCTTTGATGTTACGAAGCAACTGGTAAATCATCGGGTCTTTATGAGTAGGATGCCCAGCTTTGCCCTCTAACACAGCATCTAACATTTTCCCACAGGGCGTGCCTTTGCAAAATCTCTTACGGATCAAAATCTGGCAATCTTGCAAATCTGACAAGATTCTATACCTCATGTTATTGATCATCTCGTGATTCCAAGTAGGAGGAGCGGTTACACATCGTAAATATTGTGCCAAGAGTCCATATTCTTCAATATATTGGAATGCCTTTCCCTCCATGGCCTTGTCAAATTTTGCAGTAATTTCTTGACTGTAGGTGCAAATTGTATTTGTCACAATGCTACATATATGCTCCGAAACTTCATCACAAGGAAGAGTCTTGTGTGCTTCACAGAAATCCCTCAACGCACCCAACAGATTCGTCTCAATGATTGCATAAACAGATTTGTGCATAAGAGAAGGTATAATACCATTCAAAACTGTTGAATCTAGCTCATCGTAGCCCTTTCCACTAACATGTACGGCAGCACGTTCTTTCAGCACCCCAGCGAGGAATTTTACCCATTCCACGAGTTCTTCATTAGGTACCTTGTCGACTACATCAGGAGATGCATTTTGGAAGAGAGCGCCAAACATGCACACCTTCATTTTCACTTCGAACTTTGTATGTCTGTTCATTTTCTTTTTTCCCATTTTCATGATTAGTTTGAGTGTTTTGGAGAAGGGGGGAAAATCGGGTTGTTGGAGGTAGACGTCTGCTCCGTGTTTTGTGTTTAGGTCGACGGTTTTGCCGTTTGTTAGTGTGCATTGGTAGCTTTCTGTCATTTCGTGATCGCACTGCTCGAGATAGGAAGATCCGATGCAGATGAAATGTAGGTGTGGAGTTTGATATTTGATACGGTGGTGTTCAATTCAACGAGACTGTATCTACAATAGCAGCGCGTCCGGCGTCGGTCTGTTTGTGGTTTTTGAGCTTTATTCGATGGCGGTTTTACGAGGTTTTACGTCTAGGTGTGTCGTTATTGGGCACATTGTCGCACACTATATACGAATCTCATAACGTAAGATTGCGCATTACCCTATTCCGACATACATATCTTTGACCGTGAGATCGCCATCTTGGTCTCTTTGCGGCGCAAAGAGACCAGCCTCCTGAGAGGATGGATGGTGTAGAACCAGCCGGAGCTACTGAACCT
>JALLAY010000741.1:0-12942 GCA_036939635.1 Cyclotella baltica
CTCCTTCCAGGATCACTCCTGGGAAATAAAGGCTATTTAAAGCCTTTAAGCTCCTTTTGACGCATGAGAAAAATAAATGCCGCTATCCATGGTTGCTATGTTACCCCTCATTTATTCCTTTCCTCTCAAAGCACAAGCCTGAGCTATTTGATGGGTGGGTGAATATTTGGCTAGATCAAAAGATGTTTCATAAAATTTGGTGTCATTATACAAACCAGAAGTGTAAGCAGCATTCCAATCTCATTTAGAACCATTCATATTAGTTCTATTGCAGTGCTCCTAAGGAACATTGTCAATCTTCTGGACAGTTAAATGCAGTGTCACTATCTAGACCCAAACCCTACTTCTTGTATCTACCTAAATTATCTTCAGTAGACCCAAATTTGTGTTTCATCTTTTCCTTGTAAGCAACATGAATCTTGATTTAATCTTTGGGTTTATCACAGTCTGAGTGTGGGAATCTGCAAAATTCTAACAGTTAGGGCCTTAGCTAGGTTTGCTCTACCTGAACCTACAAACAAGTGCTTTATAGATCTCCACTTGTCTCCATGATAACTGATGCTCATCAAGGTGTGATCTGCTATAGCTTTGGTTTTGCTTATCATAGATTGTACTTTTGAAGCCACAGCTTGAACATATCAGCAAAAGCAAACTTGGGACTAGAGCAAAGACAAAGAGTCCAGTACTTGTCAATAATATCTTGAGGATACTTCTAAACAAGGTCACCCAGGTCATTCAGAAGATAACAGACCACACCAAGCTCCCTCTGAGCAATGTCAATGTTCTCCTTTGATCCTAGGCATTACATTTTCTTTGAAAAATATTATACTTCTAGAGAAATACAGATGTGTCTCTTGATGACCAAATAACAACTTCAGGACAAGGTCAAAAATATAACTCCTAGTTTAAAATTAATATCAATCTGTGCCTGAAGAACAAGAGTTCAAGAATCATGTATACAATCGTGTCATGGTTTATATGACAAGTCCAAGAATGAGAAATTTCTAGGTATATGCACCAAGATACAAGGCAAAGTCTCCAAGATGGGAAACAACAGAAAGACAAGAACTATGACGGAACTGACAGAAAGATGTCTGACATCAAAAAAGATCAAGTGTACAGCAAGTTTGTCAATCACTGCCTGTTTAACTAGGAGAAACTAGACAGTCAGACAAAAGCAGGTATTCTAACTATTTTTGAGACAGATGGACGACAACATTAAGTCTAGCATGGAAGAATATTCTGATTAAAAATCCATCTTTGACAAAAAGAATTTTGATCTGTGCCTGAAGAAGAGGAGTGCAAGAATCATGAATACAATCATATATCCTCTGAAATGCACATTAGGCATTGGGTAGTCTTAGTCTACTGTTTTTAGCAGTGATAATGAAAACAGATTGCCTTGCTTCCTTTATCTATTTTTTCTTGCAAGAAAATATCTTGTTGGAAATGCCAATTCAAAAAACAATAACTGAGTTCAAATGCCTTTAATCAATTTATGTGCTGAAGTGTAGAAAAGAAGTGTGTAAGGGGCCATCACCAAAATCCATATTGAGTAATAGCCAGAGTAGCATTTACTTTCATCTTTGTAAGAGAAAGGTTGAATTTAAGCGAAGCAGAAACATCTTGTACTAGATAATATAACATATCCAAGAGTAGACTCCAACATAGTTTGTCAGTCAAAGTTGAAATCTAAAGGTTAAATTTAAGTGAAGCAGGAACATCTTGTACTAATAGAACATATCCAAGAGTAGACTCCGCATAGTTTGTAAGTCAAAGTTGAAATCTAATGCCAAATCAATAACAGACAGACACCTACCTAACTTATTATCTTCGGCATTTTGATTCAATAGTTACTCATATTCAAAGCACGGACTCTTAAAAGTACACCAGCAATTCAAAGTATCAAATATTCCATCTATTTCAAATGAGAAATTTTGACTCTCCTTACATGATCATTCTAGTACTGTTTCTAAAGCTATGCTATGAATGGCTACCCTAAGGAACTGCTAAAACAAGTCCAAAAGTAGATTGTCAGCCAAGATTGAAATTGAAACCCAGTGCCAAATCAATAGCTGAAAGACACATATCCATCGGTTTATTTTCGGCATTTTGATCCAGTAGTGACTAATAGTCAAAACACTGATTCTTGAAAGTACACCACCAAGTCAAAGCCGATCAGGTCTGGTTCAATTCGTTAAAGCATACTGAACTGTCTTTAAGGTACCTACTATCTAGAATTTGGGCTCAACCACCATCAAGAGTAGTGAATGCTTGTACGATACACATTTTGGAATACAGCAGCAGTCATCAGAGAGGCTTAGAAGTGTTCAGCTGTTGAAACTGCTCTAATGAATGATGACTGGAGTAACATGAGTGATTACCTAGAGAATAATGTATTGAAGCCTTCACCTCTTATGCACCACCTGATCTATCTGATGAGATTGGGTCACACATGCTCAACAGCACCAGTATTAGCCCAGCAGAACCATGAATAAATGGTGCAGACAAGACAAACCCTCTTTGTAATTGACAACAACAACCACAGACCAAGGAAATTGATCTGAAGCAATAAAATGTTGGATCTGAATACACTGGAAAATGACCTTTGTGCATGAACTTTGGTATGAAAAGAGCCGTGAATGAAGGTGCTGCTTATGTCCTGGACATTCAAGATAAAGCACAATTCTCTGATGGTTTAAGCAAGAAAGTCATGTTTCTGTATAAAAGTGGGGCAAACAAGTTGACTTCTTCAAGGCATGGGCTCCAGTAGTACAGTTGTTGGGCCTGTCAACAAAGTTAGAGATTGTTCCTTCTCAAGCAGACATTTTGGCAGTGTTTGTTCATGAAATTCTAGAGAAGAAATCTTTGTGCGCCAGCTAATGGTTTTCTATCAAGTTAGCAGTGTTTATGTTGTGTGACTCGACAGACGGCATCCCGGAAGCTCCACAAAAATTCTGTAAGTACCTCACTGCTGAGCTTGAAAAAGAAGGGATATGAAACAGCAAGACAGTGATCTTTCTCTCTTTGTGGGTGAAATGCTATGATGCTTTAAAGTCAATGATCGATGGAGAATGGTGATTTGTGGGGGGAGCAACAATCTGGAGGTCAAATAGTAGATTGAGAAGGCCCTCACTACAATGTTTGTGGTACCATGTTGTTGTGAGAGCTTGTACAACAGAAGGAGCTGCAACAAACATGGTGCCACATCAAAATCACAGCAATAACAAACAAAAGAGGCGGGTGAAACTTGTAACACACACACACTTGTTAATAACAATTGTCTTGGTAGTTTCAAAAAAGACATTCAGAAAACTTTACTAAATGGATGTATTTGGTATTTGATGTTTCAAAGAGCAAATTGAGAAGCGGTTTCATTAGATAAGTAGTACAATATTTAGCCTCCTGTTTTATGTGTCATGCGTTGTATATATGGGGCTGAAAATCACAAGAAACCAATGCATTCATTTATTATTAATTTACAGAGTTGATCACGAAACTGGTCTCATGTTGTTGGTGTATGACAAACTGAAACTGCATTCAATTGTCAGCGAAGACCCCCTGAATCCTGGATCTGTTCTCTGTTCAATGATTATGCCACTAAAACTGGTGACAGATTCACGTAAAATTCATCCTGACATGCATTCAGTAATCACTGCCCTTCGATCTCATGATTAGACCGTCTGTTCATTTCTATAGGGCAAGTGCTTCGGTTGTGAACAACACAAATGATCTCCCTTTCTCCATGACACACAAGACAAGATATTGTGAGCAGAACGACAGCGCATGGGACACCCCACACCCCGCTGGTTGATTGTTATATTCATGCATTTGGGTGCTCGGAAAAAGCAGTGTTTTGTTAAAGTGGTGACGTGATGATTGTTGTCCAGTCATAGGCGAGACCCCGCCGTCTCAATTGACGGATAATTGAATTGACTTCGACAGGTCCAACATTACGCGAAACACCTTCTCCTTCTGTATTGTGGACGCTGAACGTTTTCTCCCGACCCTCGTAAAATGCGGACAGCAGATGAGCGAGGAGCAGCAGTTGGTGAACACGTATCGCGCGCCGTTCGTATGTTGTATGTTTCGGTGGCTCTCTCATCGTGACTCTCGTTGCGGCCGTGGAGGGGGCAGTTGAGAAAGTCCGATGAAGACGGTGTGAAATAAATAGGTTAATGGAGAGCGGTATCAGCGATGTCGTGTTAGTTGTTCAGAGAGAGTGCATGGTGGGCGGTAGATATCGTGTTGCCGCGAGCGATCCGCGATGAGAGACCGTTCGTAGTGGTTCATGGTGCGGTCTGGTTTCGATTTCGAGATGTTTGTGAGTCGAGAGGTGAGGGTCGTCCCGTAAAGATTTCGCATGAAGGCAGAACACCCCGTTAATAGACCAGTTGAGAGGGATAAAACGCTCAAAAAGACCCATTTAAGGAACAAAAAGAGAACAAAGGCCCGAGACCGCGGGGCAAAAAGAACAAAACTCTCCATGTGGGGATCGAACCCACGACCTCAAGATTAACAGTCTCGCGCTCTACCTACTGAGCTAACGGAGACGCGAGACGCTGTGGGAGGAATGTTGCCACGAATGAATTATATAGCGTACCTAAAATCATCGGAATGTTGGAAGCAATTCGAATTGCAAAGAAGCTTCTACGACGAGAAGTATCAGCGAAAACTAGAAGGGTAATTTTCAAACGACTGTAAATGCGAAGGATGTAGTGCGAATTCGTCTTACGGGACATGAAAAGGCGCGAATTTGTTTTGATTACCTAACTCTAAAACAATGATTTGCAAATGAAACAAAACTAACCATGAACTCCATGAACCCACATTCGTTCATCTTCGACTGCATGCCATAGCACATCCTCTATCTTCAAGACTTTACCGAGTGATTGACCTATACTCGTTATCTTTCTAGACAGCGGGACAACATTAATATGCCAGTATCTCCATCTCACAGCCACAAACGGTCCAACAGCGGCAGCGGCGGTGGTTTCCCCTCGCTCTCTTCTTCGTCTTCCAGACCTCCTTCCTCCTCCACCGCCAACGCATCCGCGGCTCCACCACTACGCTCCGTTCGATCGTTCACGCCTCACCAGCAGTACTCCAACCAAGTGCCGCAGCAGGCATTGAGCAATCAAAACCAGCAGCAGCAGAGAAGGAGGGCCAACTATCGCGCCGCCCCTCCCCAATCTCCCAAGCCCCACCACCACGACAACGACGACAGGAGCCATTCGCACTCCCACTCGTCGTCGCACAACGCTCCTCCCAGTCCCGGCAGACGATCCGTGTTTAGCAGCAGCGGCGGCGGTTTGTTCAAAGCCTCCAGTTTCGATGACTGCTACAACAACAACTCGCAGGGCTACAGCGACGCCTTTGCTCTGCTGGGTCACAATAACAACAGCAACAATAGCAACAATCCCACGCCCTCCTCGGCAGAAAGCACCTCGGCAGGAGCAGCGCCCTTTCCATCGAGCCCTTCCAGACGCAAACGATTCTTCCCCGCATCTCCCAAAAAAACTCCCAGCGGGATGAGATCGCCGGTGCCTCCTTCCTTCAACAACCCGGCCAAGCAGCAGGAAGGAACAGCCTCGACGTCAGCGCCCGTCACTCCTTCCAATCTATTCATGCCCAATTTTAGCAACAACAACAACAATTCTGGTACTGCTCCTGTCGCTACCAACAGTCAGCCGCCACTGCCATCCACAGCTGCAGCCACCCGAAGCTCTTCACCCTCCGTTAACGCCAGTGGTGCCGGGGTTCGCTCTTCTTCTCCACTCACTCTTAAAATGAAACAATCATTGCCTTGGTCCAAGAAACATTCATCTTCTACCGGCAGGCAGCGTCCAGTCAAGGGGACCGGCAACTATTCCGATGCTGTAAACATGGCACTACACAGCGATCAAGAAGCAAACAATGTTGTCGTGGAAGAGGCCTCGGGGGAAGTGGGGATGGAAGTTGTAAGTAGGTTAAGAACACGGAGTCCCAGTCCAGTGAGGTATCTTGGTGGGACTATGAATGCCAATCACAGAAAAACAAATACTAGTAACAGTAGCACCAGCAATAAGAACAAAAGCAACCACAAGACCGCCGGTAGCAGCAGTGTCAACCTTCTTACTTCCAAATACAGTCGAGATGAGAATGAAGATGATGAATCGAATGCACCTAGTTCTGCCGCACCATCCTTCTTTAATAATCGTAATATCCATTCCATGTCACCGGCCAGATTGAAGATGAGTTTGAAGCAGAGGATATTGGAAAAGGTGCCAAGTAGTCCTAGGAGGGATTATCATTATAACAACCAAAAGAACAATAACGCCAATAACCCATCATTATCATCAAGTGGACAGATGGACGAAGATTACACAGATGGCATGGTTGCCAAATTCTCCGGAGCATCCATGTCCTTTGAGTTAGAAGATGATTATGAAATTGCTCACATCAACAGTGCTTCTGAGCAGCAACATCCCCCTCATCTTAATGCATCGCCTGAACAACAAGAACAAATCAACAGTAGCCCCAAAGAATTCATCATCAATACCACCACCTACAACATTTTTGAAAATACACTTTTTCTACAGGCTATGGGGGGCTCCAACGATGCATCGCTAGCTACTAACTATATTCGTACAGGAGATTCATTATCTTCAAAAGGCATTTATGATAGAGCTCTATCCTTGTATTATGCCGGATTAGGGGCTATTCTGTCCAGGATACGGAGATGGATTATCACCAGTCACCGACAACAACACCAGCATCAACAACCTACAACTCCCACGGCTTTACAGGAGGAAGAGGAGTATAATTTGGTCTATCAAGATTTTGCCGCTCTGGCAAAATCTACAGAAAATAATGTGTTATTATTGGCAATGGCGTCAATTCTATTACGAGCTGGAAATGCTAATTTTTCATTGGCGAGATTTGAAACAGCATGCAGAGATTATGTAAGTGCCCAGTCTTATCGTTCATTGCGTCAACAACAAACAGTGGGCAATAGTGGGATCAATGATGTGCCATCATTGGTTGGGAAATCTCAGGAAGAAAGGAATTTATTGTTGGAAGATTGGAAGTTGAATGGTCGCATCTCCAATAACGTTGCGTGTGCCCAGACCAAAAGGAAGATGTATGAAGAGGCAAGGGCGGAGTATACTAAGGCCTTGCAGATTAAGCAAAAGACGTTAGAGAAGGTTCACGAAGACATTTCTTCTTCCTCCGGGACAGCTTTGGAGAATACTGATGCGAATGTGAAGAACAACACCGACTTTGGAACCACTATTCAACTGAAAGATGATGACTTGGTATCAGATATTGCATCGACGTTCCACAACATCGGCTTATTACGTGTGAACTGTGATGAACCTATTAAAGCTGAAAAGGCATTTAAGCAATCTCTCTCTTTGAGAGTGAAGAAATTTGGTCTGGACGATTTGGGAGTCAGCTCTACTCTGTGTGCCCTTGGAGATGTCTACTTTCACCAAAAGCGGTATGACGATGCTTTCCGTTCCTACAAGGAATCATTACGGATATGGAAGTTTCACAGAGGTAGTGACTGCAGAACCGCTGAATTATACTATAATATTGGGCTAGTTTTTTATTCCAAAGGTCCATACGCCAAGGCGAAAATGGCGGTTGTAGAATGCTTAAGAATACGGCGGGAGCAATGTGGCGACGGGAGTCTCCTGGTGGCTTCGTCTCTTCAATTACTTGGTTTAATATTCATGGCGATGGGAGATCAGGACGATGCATTGACTCAACTGCAGGAAGCATTGGCAACTCGGCAGCAACTGTTGGGCAAAACCTTACCTAACCATCTTTTGATCCATAATGTGCATCTGGCAATTGGTAAAGCTTACAGTTCTATGGGAGAATTTGATAAGGCGATGGAATCTTTCTCGATTGTTTTGATGGGAAGGACCATACGCCTGGGGAAACACCACCCCCTGGTGGCGGAAGTTTTACAAGCAATCGGAGAAGCCTACATGACAGTGAATGAATATTCTAAGGCAGCTGAGACGCTAGAAGAAGCATTGCACATAAGGCGATCACTATTGGGACCTAGTATGGAATTAGCTGAAACTTTGAACAGCTTAAGCATGGTTTATTTCTGCTGTGACGACTCTAAACACGCCATCGAGTTGAGTGAACAGTCGCTGAAAATTCTCAAGAATGCCGTAGGATTTGATCATTCTCTTGTTGCCAAAGTCTTGAAGAATGCAGGAGATTATAAGCAGAATGTAGAGTCACTAGACGAGGCAATTGAAGATTACACCGAAAGCCTCCGTATCATGACCGCTTGGAAAGGGAGAGATCATATTTCATTATCAGAACTCTTAAATGAAATTGGGGTGACGTATTTCAAGAAGGAGGAATATGTTCTGGCCAAGGAGTCTTTTACTGAGGTGAGGTTTGTTTACATCTTCTTTTTAATTCCTCATCAGCATCTTGGCTCTTATGCATTTTATTTTCAAGTCTTTGCGTATCATGCGTCTCTCTGACGAGAGAACTGACAAATCGGTCATCTTCCCAACCCTAAGTCACCTCGGTCATGCCCTCTTCAAAAACAAAGAACTTGATACTGCTGCCGAAACTTATCTTGAATCTTTCAAAATCCAAGTCAGCATTGTTACCGGAGAGGAATGCGATGGGTTGGCTGACTTCAGCAACAGTTTTGGTGTTTTTAGGGATGGAATTAAAGCCATGGTCATAGATGACGAGGATGTTGCAGCACTCTCCGAGGCATTGGCTGGCATTGCCAGTATTCTTCGTTATTTGGGCCTTGTCCGTCACGCTCAGGGAGACCCTGAATTAGCACTTACTGTTAACAAACTCTCACTCTCAGTTCGTTTATGCCAACCTCTCCGAGAACACTCAGCCATTGCAGTTATGGCAGAAACAATTGCCATGTTTGAATTCAAGCAAAATAATCTTAATAGTGCGCTTGAATACTTCAACCAAGCATTGGAAGCTAAGAAATCTGTTCAAGGAGAATCAACAATAGATGTTGCAAGGACGGTCAACAATCTTGCCAACATTCACTTTTCACTTGGCAATCTTGACGATGCAATGAAGCTCTACCAAGAGGCATTAGAAATTAAAAAACACTGTCTCGGGGAAGACTCGGATGATGTTGCTAACACACTTAACAATATAGCACATGTGATGGTAACTGCAGGCAAAGATCAAGACGCACTTGAAACATATCACAATGTACTAAAAATTCGCCAAGACAAGTATGGCAAAAATCATATCTCTGTTGCCGCCACACTGGCATCCATGGGAGATGTCTACATCAAGCTTGGAAAGTTAGAAATTGCCATGACATATCTCGAACAAGTCTTGCGAATAAGAAACCTTCAAAAGGAGAGTCGCGACGAGCGGATAATGGAGAATCTTGCATCTATATATGGTAAATTAGGTGAATGGCAAAAAGCCGAGACAGCATTCAAAGAAATCCTGCTTCTCAAACGAGCCTCTTACGGAAATGATTGTTTAGATTTGGCCAAGACGTTGGACTTGTTAGCTGTTTCATACATTGAACAAGATCGTTGTGTTGAGTCAATAGAGCACCTCCAGGAGGCACTGCGTATACGAAAGGTTTGCCTCGGAGGAGATGATGATGAGGTTTTAGCTTCATTGAATAAGCTTGCATTTGTGTATAAAACATGCAATATGACAGATAAAATGCTCGAGGTCAAGGCGGAGTTTGATTCTATCCAAGCTAGCAGAAAACACTGAGCAATAGTAGAGATTTATAATTCATTAATCGCAAGATTAAGCGACCTTTGGTCGTAAGATTCATACAACTATGTAGATACTCCCCATGATCTTTCACCGTGGCATCTACAGCGAGCTTTGCGAACATCTATGAACTGGATCCCATAAGGCGAGTCACTTCAATATCACTTCAACCTTTGCATCCAAAACATACACTTCAACTAGGCTGATTTTCGCACCTGGAGTAACTATGGCGAGATGGTAGACGGTATTGTACTGCTGCTTAATAAGCCCATCGAACAAATTCCCCTCTGACGAGAAACACACCAATCAACTATCAAAACTGTACTCAGCACCCATAGTTAAGACACATAACCTAGCTACTAGTCAGACATTATTTTCCTCCGAGCGAGAGGACAATTATTTAACTTCGATTGTCTACCTATTATGAGATGTCAGTCGCTTTGTGCACGATCAAAGTCAAACGTACTTCAAGCCTGATACGATTTGCATGCACTTTTTGATCGGAATTTTCAAACGAAATTACACGAGAAAGTATGGTGAGAGGAAAATATTGTCGAGAGGAAAATTTAGTGCGCCTAGTAGCTAATGTTTCGTTCTGCTTCGTTGGTATATTAGAATTTTGATTTTCTTTAATCAACGACGACGCTGACATGGACAATGACAATGATGTTCGGTTGTTGTCCTTGTTGTTAACAGACAACATTTTCTTGGAAGAATTGAATGTGGCAGGTTGATATATAATAAATTGAAATAGAATCATTAACGACAAACACCACGGGCATTCAATGAATGCACGTTTAAATGTTTGGTTGATAGAGGCGTGGCATGTTAGTGTTTTTTGATAACATGGAGATTGGGGTGGGGGAGGATTCGGCATTTTAAGGCGGGAAACAATGTCAAATGCCTTCAAAAATAGGGACTGGGGACAAACAGACCTTGAAATTTGTTTTTTGTATGATAAAGAAAACCAATTGCCCTTAAATTTCTCTCTTCTTCTCGACAGAATAAGTATTCGCAATGGCTGAGCACTGAGCACCCAAGGTCTCTCGAATTCAGATCCCTTGGATCACTCACATCCCTCTAAAACCACAGTTAATCTGCCACATTAGATAATACTACATCGACCAAAATGGATGTAAAGACAACAGCAGTGTTAGAGGGGTGTATTCGGTCTATTGCTTTGTATGGCCAAGACGACCATAAAACTAAGCTTTACCTCAACAAAGCGAAACATTTTGCAAAGTTGATGTCACCAAACACACCGAGTTCATCAAAACGGGAATAGAAGGAATTCAAAAAATGACAGAAACATACAAATCTTCACCACCGATTGGCAGCCATGTCGGGTCGTGTAATAAGAGATGCTACAACAAGATATTAATTTACTGCATGATTCAATTTTATTTTAGCCGGCAAATTAATTCTTCATAAATGCTCTGTTAACAACTTTGGAGTCGTGAAGTCAATACTTGCTCTCCCTCATGTGAACAATCCCCTGTCTATCATGAGGGCACAACTGGCAGCCAACAGTAGCTGTCTCTATAACATCTTACAAGTCTCTTCTGTGCTGAACAGGGGGAGACCATCAGATGCTACAATGAATCAACGCTGTCATGTGTTTCATTTCCAGGAACCAACCTTTGAGGTTCGTGTAAATGCAAATGGCGTGATCGCATCTCCAATACCAATTGTCGATGGGGTACAAGGGGGGATCGATCCTTCATCAAATTTCACCTCATATCCAGTATGCAACAATATCGTCAATTCTTGGAACGGACAAGATTTGACACAGCCCCCTAATATATTTCATCATGTGCTTCCAGAATATATCAATTGTTTTGGAAATATGGAGACTCTGCCATCCATTACAGAACTCCAACATAGACTACATCCGCAACGCTGCGAGACTCAAGTGTATGATATATGTAGATATAAGTATAATTGGAACGATGGAGGAAATAGCTTCCTAACTGGACGTAAAGGGCTGCACACTTTCTTTCCGGAAATTGGCAGAACATTGAATACTGGGGATCACAATGCCAACATTATGATAAACAGGCAGCGATGTTGATTCAGATTTTGGGAGTCAATCACTTTGATGGCAAGACATACACCAGTGTGCGTAATTCAAGCATCAGTTACCATTAACAAGCTCAATGAATGACACAGAATATGAGTGCTGTGAGAAACCACTATATCTCTGAGGTAGCTTTGCATGAAACCAATAGATTTGAAGTTGGTGAGTTTGATAAATGTTTTTATTCGTCCCTACTTTTTTGTAGTAAGATTTTCTCCAATCCTTTAAAAATTTCAAATGTTCATCTACTTCAGATTCATGATCATAAAAGCAAATATCAAGTGCCTTTTTATCTTTTACTCTTATTAGAGATGTTTTTTAATCTCTTTTCTAGTTGTCTGACGGCCTTGTGTCGTCATCATCACGACAGCAAAGCTCCGGTATGTTGTTGTATGAGGACAAATACTTGTCGTCTAAGTCTGTATCATTGTGGGATTCATGTGTTAAGGTAGTAGATTTGCTTTGAATTATATTTCATCAAATAGAAAATGTTTAAACAAATGAATGTGAATGCCGACAGTTGATAATATGCAGCCAAAAATTTTGGAGCCCCTGATGATTAATGATGAGAAACAGATTAGTATCTTTGATTGTGCAACTGAGATGAAGGACAATTTAGATGACAATTACCTTCAGAATATCAGGGAATGTTCTAAAGAAATTTTCCTCCTCATGCGGTTGCCTCCATTTCTATAATGTTTCAGCAATTCCGAGCCAAAATTTCAGATGGCTATTCCGTGGACCAAGCTGTCACGGACCTAATCTGTCAGGTTGAAAGCAAGGGTTGGGAGAAGCCTCCAAAGAAAGATCCACGATCTACATTCGCAATTCGGTGGATTCAGTGATGCAACCTCATATCACATTTAGAAAAATGATGCCCTGCTTGGAAGATATCTTAGGTAATTATGCGGCATTCATCTCAATTGGTCAATTGATGAAATGTGCTGCTACTGTAAAGAATGCGATTGGTAAATATGTCCTCCTTACAAAGAATGTAATCATTTCCACGATGATGACAAGGGGAGAGACAAAATTAAGACCAGGCTTTACCAGACGATACTGTACTGTGTTCCTGTTGGAATGTTTCGGTGTTTGCTGAAGGTATTAGTTAACTTATTATGTAATCA
>JALLAY010000742.1:0-13068 GCA_036939635.1 Cyclotella baltica
AGAGTGAGCTATTTTATCTATCTACTAACACCCCCCCACACTTCAATGTGGGGAAAATAATGACCCAGATTGGAGTGGACACTGGCATTCATTGATGCAACAATGTAGACCCAGTGTGACTGAGAAATCTGGCAAGTGGCAGCCTTTGCTACCGGTGGGCGGAAGGTGTCTGCTTCCCCCAAATCCGGAATACCTGCTTGTCTTCCCGTTAGTTGTTGGTAACATGGGGAATAAGCAGGAGGTATGTGACCCAGTATGTGGTCGACATGCCTGTAAAATAACGTCCTATCCAAAACTTTAGTGAGGTGGTCAGCCTCGTTGGTGGCGGTGTGGATCCTCTCTAGGATCATTAAATCACGCTCAACCCAATCGGATAGTGCAAAATATCTGATGTCCATGTGTCGCGTACGTGGCGTGGGTTTTTGGGCGTTCGCCATCGCTGTACATGCATCATTGTCTTCATAAATAATAGTTGCAGCTTGTTGTGGTATATCCAAATCCCATAATATGGATCTCACGAAGAGTATCATTTTACCAGCATCACATGCTGCCATAAATTCAGCCTCTGTCGATGACAATGCCACAGTAGGTTGTAGTTTCGTTTTATAAGCAATAGTTCCTCCATATAGCTTGATAGCAATACCCGTAAATGAGCGTCTTGTTTTTAGGCAAGTGGCCCAATCTGAATCTACGTAGGCATATGTTTGAAGTGGAGAATGTTGTGGGTACACTGCATTATCGGGTAGTTGTCCGTGTAAAGATAATGAGTTTGTAGGTAAGGGATGTTCCGGTAGGTCCATTAGAGGTGTTTGTCTCCAGAAGTAGATTCCATCATCTCTTGTTGTGTATAAATACTTTATGGCGTGTCTTACTGCATGGTAGTGGAAATTTGCTGGACAAGCACTGTGTTGTGCGCATTTCACCACAGTTGTCGATAGGTCAGGTCTGCATGTTACCATTGCGTAAATTAATTCACCAATTCCATTCCGGTAACCAAATCCGAATTCTTTCTTCAAATCTGATTGTATCTTTTCATCCTTGTCACCAATAGCTTTGTTGAAGTTTTTCATGAATGATTCTGTGGCAGGCATTGGTAGTGGGCGATTTGCCATGTCGCGTAGGTCTTTCATCCAATCTTTCAAATATTTCTCTGACATCTTCTCAATGTAAGTTTTGCAAGATAATTTGATGAAATGTCTTGATTGTATAATATCGACTCCGTTGAATAGCGTTACTAGTCCTAGTCGCTTCATTGGCATTGTGAGGTGGTCGTCAATCATTGCCCAGAATTCGTGTGCCGTTGATTCTTTTCTTGTAGCGATGGCGAAGTCATCAACTTGCCTCTTGAATACGCATCGTTCGCCGTTAACTTCTCCTGTGTACAAGCATGGCTCGTGAGTGGTAGGTGTGAATCCTAGAGACTTTACTATCTTGTCAATGTGTCGTTCCCATAACCGAGATGATTCTGGATGGCCTTGCATAGCTCTCATGACCGGTATAACTTGTCCTTCTTCGATAGGTGGTCTACCCCGTGCACTCCACCATTCTTTGAAAGCTCTGTCAGGTTGAATGTAGAACCCTTGTTTAGGTGGTGGTGCCTCGCTAAATGCATTGCATACATCAGCACCATAAACCATTAAATTCTCTGCTGCAGCGATGGAGTAGAATATTCTCGAAGCAGTGTGGTCTACACAGTTGGCATGTGTGTAGTCCAAAACTCGTACTTTTCCTCCTCTCGATGATCCATCACATGCACATCGTGCCTTTTTACGTCCGTCAACGTCCTTGATGTTGTATGTCCATACTAAGAAGAAGACGTTGGATTTATCTGTGACAAAGGTGGGTTCACCAAACATGAGTTGGGAATAGTACTGGTCAAGTTGTAAAAATTCAGATTGCTGCCAATCACTCCAATCGTCTTGTTTAACCAATTTTCCTCGTGTTAGCTTAGAGAATGAGTATTGCCATACTCCTCCAGATTGGTTGTATGTTGGAGTTTGATGTGCGATGCAGTCGAGATTTAGGATGAAACGAGGGTTGTATTGATCGATGTGTATTTGAGGTATACCCATGGATGTGAGACCTTCTTTTACCTCAGAGTGAGCCAGTGTGATGCTACATTCATTTCGTCCTAATTCTTTTTGACTTCGAAGTATTCTTGTAACATCATCGATGGTGTGTACTGGGATGCCTGCAACCTCTTGTAACCATGCCCCTCTACATCTTGATCTCCACTTGTCTATCTTCGCTGCCGGGGTGGAAGGTAGGATTGATGCCAAAACCAGTCGGTTGTCCCGTTGGATGAGATTTAGTCCTGCAGTATGATGATCAGCTGTGACCCATCTTCGTAGGTTCAACTTCTCTTCGAATGACTCATGATATGCGTCTGAAGACAGATAAACCTGAGCAAAAACTTCATCTTTGTCTAATTGCATGTCTTTTATAATGTCAAGCCTAAACATGGATGGATGTGTTGTCATGGGGAGGTGAGTGAAGGAATCTGTTCTTGCAGCACGTGCGCCAAGATGGTTTGGTGCTGGGTCTTCACTGAGTCGTAGAGGGAAGTGGGTTTGTTTTGCCTTCTTTGGAACTGATAATGGTGGTGGAATCGTCAATGGAGGATAAGCCGCATAATCAGTCTTGGATTTGGACACTGGTAAGATAGGTGTTTGTTCAGACTCCATTCCCATATCAAATAATAGTTGTGCCATGGGTGGTCGCTTCGGTTGCAAATACCAAGCTTCATCGAAAACTGCATGATGTGATGTCTTAACTACTCCACTGTTCACATCAATGTATTTTATATTGTCGTCAGTGGCGGTGTATCCGACAAATATTCCAGTGAAATCATGTCTGTCGAGTTTGGAACGTCTCTTTCCGGTAACTTTAACACATACTCTTGACCCGAATGTCCTCAGTCTGCTTAAATCCGGTAGTTCTTCCCACCAAGCCTCGTATGGTGTGATCCCCGTAGTGCTATGGACTCGTCTGTTGATAAGATACACTGCATGGATAGCGGCAGCAGACCAGTATTTAGCTGGCAAATTGGCTCCATATAGGAGGGTTCTTACTACCGTCCCTATTGTTTCGTTGTATCTCTCGACTTGGCCATTTTGTGATGGGCTGTCAGCGCCTGTAGGTTCCACATTGTAGTTATACTTCTTTTTCATTTCAGACCTCCATTGCTCTGATCTAGCTAATTCTCCACCTTGGTCGCACCTGATGCACCCACCATTCTCATTTCCATATTGTTTCATGAACATGTCACATATTTCTATTGGTGGGTCTTTCGATTTTGTGAGGAAAATCCAGCAGTACCTAGACAACTCATCAACAATCAGAAGATATGATGTGTACCCGTCAAATGATTCTACTACCCTGTCTCTCTTCACTGATGGTCGACTGAAATCCGAAGACGATGCTCTCATGAAGCCAAAGTCCATGTAGAATCTCGATCCTCTTGAAGCTACTTTGTCTGGGTTCCGTCCGGATGGCTGTCTTCTAACTTTAGCTTGTTCCTTGAAGTCAATAAATCTGAACGGATGCCACTCGAAATGCTCTGGTACACCGAGTGCATGTTGAGTTAATTTCTCCAGCTGAGTTTCGCTACATCCACCCAATCGCAAATACCATGTTTCAGATTCCAATATCTTAGCTTTACTGGTGGGCCGAAACGTTTTTGTTGGTGGAGCTTTTCTTTTCGGTCTGCGAGGAATGCTCCTGACTCTGTTGCATTCAATATCATTTGCTTCACCTGCCTCAGCGGGTGTGTCAAACTCGTTGATGATATTGTGTGATTTATAATCGCAGTAATATAACCCATTATGCCATTGCAATGTGATGCACTTGGTTGTTTTATCGCCTATGAATCGTAAGGTGCCTGGTGAACCATTGCTAGAACCAACCTGTTCCCATTTGGTGAATTGTGGTAGTTCGTCGACTATGGCCTGTGGTGAGATGATGGTGTCTACCGAATTGGGATTGTAAAAACATCTCACATGAATGTAGCTGTCGTCGTCACACCTAATGGGTAATTTTCCAACGTGGGTGCAGGTAGTAGTTGTGACATCGTTGGCATCTTTATTAACCGCTAAACCAACAATGATGGGGTGTGGTAGTGAAGTGACATCAATGAGAGAAGATATATCAGCTGTCATGCAACAATTTGCGCCCGAATCTGCTAACTTATCATGAATAGTTGTCGCGCATTTAGAGACCATAAAAGTCCTAGTGTTGCATTGTTGTATGTCTGCTACAATACTTTGTTGTGTGACTTCTGTTGCAATGGAATTCATCGTGAGATCATCCACTTCAATTGAATATTCATCAAGGTCCTCCACTATTTGTTGGATCTCGCATTTTGCAGTTTTAATTCTTGGCAATGGTGTGGCTCCATCTAGGTTCAAATCCAAAGTTTGGGAATTCCTTGTTACTATGTTGCTGTCCACCTCGAAATAGGGAAAGTCACAAATGCTTGTGGGAGAAAGTGTTCTGGTGTGTTTGCTTAATAAGCTCCCAGGAGGCGCTTCATCATTATGGTTTTTCTTGATTGGTTCCTCTAGTTGCCGGTTTCTGAAATCGTCGATGATGGATTGAATAGAATCTCGCTCAGATGGTTTGATGGTACTATCAGGAAAAACTGTCTGGCATATTAGAGAATCGAATTGTTCTTGAGACATGTCACTAATGTTGTCGTTGTCGTCTGTTTCAAAGATTTTCTCTTTAACTTCATCAGATATGCAAATGGTTTGTTTATCATGATGATGTAATGAGTTGTCTTGTATTTCCGAAGGGAGCACGAATTTTTCTCCACCCGTAGTAAGCAAAGGTTCCTTCTCTGGGATGAGTCTCTCATTAATAGTTGATTTATCACGTTGAGGAGGAACTATGATATTTGGTGCTATCTCACTACAGGTGCAAACACTTCATTCGAAATTATCGTCCTCGTCGTCCTCTCCAATATCGTCACATTCGAAGAATCTCCAGTCAATCTCATCACGTAGAGTGTTCACCGACATGTAGTACCTATCTAGATATGTTCGTAACGTTGCCAATGGATCGGTAGGTACTGGTTGTGGGTCATCTTCTTGTAGTATTGGAGCGTTTCTCTTTGTCCACCATTCTGCGACTTTGTTGGCCTTCTCACGATTTTGTGGGTTAGACAGATAATCCTCGATACAAATTGCCACTGCTAAAACATCACACGTAGCTACGTCGTGACCTCGACGATGACATGCTTGACATTGCTTTTTGCGATCGTATGGGCGCCGTCTTCCATTCCGACGCGCCTTTTTCGGGTTTGGCCAAGGTCTTTTTGTAGCTGGAATACCTCCTTCACCTCTGTATGTAGCATTAATCAAGAACCGTTGTGGGCTGTATCCTTGGATGTGTGGGTTGATGTGATTTCCTATTTGTACTTCTTGCACTTGGCCCCTGCGTGGTGGTGGAGACATATCAATATTTTGTGGTGTCTGTTGCATTAGTGCTGTAGATGGAGTGTTTCCTTGGTGGACTTTGTTAATCGAGGGCTGATTGTTTTCTTGTTTGTTGTTATCAATAAGGTCAGCCATAGATTGTATAGAATATCTTGCAGGAATATCATCATTGTCATCCACATCCAACAAATCCAATTCAGCCTTCAACAGTAATGCCGTCATGGCGTACCTGCTAGTTTCACCACATGCTCCAATAATTTCATCCAAGAAGGTGATTGATGCCGATGCCTGACTAATTGGTTGTCCCCGTTTACGCGCCAACTTCAACGAAGTTTCAATAGCATCACCATATTCGTGGATGTCCTCATATTCTTTGTACCTCGGCCATTGCATAAGGATGGAATTCTTCTTGAATGCTGGGATGCAGGTTTCCAACATTTTATGGAGTAAGACGTAGCCATTGGGGAGGTTCTTGTTGATTGCTAATGCAAGTTTTCGAGATAATTTAGAATGGTTGGCGTTGGTGCCCATCGGTAACAATGCATCTTGCAGACCCATTGCTAAATAATCACCCATTTCATCATATCTTATTCTACCAACTCCGGGAGGGCACAATCCTACCGGGCCATACTTCATTTCAATGTGGGAGAATGGGACGAGTGCAATGTTGGTCTGAATTGCCAGTCTGACCAGTTTATCGTACCAAGTGATGACTGATGTCTGGTTATACGTGGAGGGTAGGGGTGACATCGTGCTGGTGTACAATTTAGTCCATTGCTCAACTTTAGGTCCTGAGATATGCTCCCCAAATCTGGTGGTTGATTCGTATGTATTGGTCAAACTTCGATGGTACCTGGAAATAACGGGAAAAGACTCCTCAGGGGATGCAAAATTCAAGAATCGAAGGTCATCTAGTGTCAGCTCAAACGTCCCGTGGTTGCCCATTAAATACCTATCTTCCAAGTCTTTAATCCGAATTGCGCTGCTGAGTCCAGTTTTCTGAGATGATGGTGACTGTAGTGGTGAAGAAAATGGTTCAAATGTTTGGTTTGCAACTTTAGGATGTGTTCCGGGGATCCATTCAGTACGGCCTGTATGACGTTGGCGGTCTGGGTAAGGAGGTGGCACTCCTTCTCCATGCATCTCTTCATAAAGTTGTTTCTCATGGTGATGGGCCATCTTGTCACATTCGTCGTCATCAGCAAATCGTTTACCTGCAAATAAAGTCCTGCGTGGGAAAGAATCAAGTGGTATGCATTTCCCAGTAGCCTTGCATATGTGGAAAGGCTTGCCGTCCTTAAAGTAACCGTCTGGTTCGTCGATGAACTCAGCTTCCACTTCTTTCCAATTGGGATGTGCCTTCTCTCTCTCTTCATTACTCATCCGATAATTTTCGTAGTGAAAATCGTTTCGCGGCGGCAACTTCTGATGGAAAGTAGAACTCTGTGGTGGGATGGGTGGCTTGGACATTCTATTATTTCTGACCGGGGTATTTGTCATGTTATCACGAAGGACAGTTGAAGGTGGATTGGTTTGAACCGGAGTAAAAGCTGAAGATTGATGGTGTGGTAGATTAGTAGAGGCTTGGCCTTGCTCGGGCTGTGATTTTTCCTTATCGCAAGTAGGAGATGTTGCTGCACTTCCTTTGTTTAAATGAACCTCGTTAGAATGAATCTTGTCTTGCTGTGGAAAGGGTTTGTTGGACTTGGCGTCTTGCTGCGAAATGGGTTTGGGAGACTCATCATCCTTAGGCTGCAAAGCTTCCATTTCAATCTTCATCCATTCCATAGCGTCGTTGACATTGTCACCAAAAGCCTTCTCCAAGGAGTAATTTTGTCGCATAAGAAAAGAATAATCCTCTCGCGTCCATGCCAATTGACAATATCTTGTATTGTTGTGCCTCATTCCACTTATACCGAAGGGGTTGTCAAAATCAACAGTCAACTTCTGTTTTGGAGGGTCCATGGTTACACTCACATGATCGCCAGCTCGAGTGTTGGAGGGAGATGTGGGTTTGACTTGACGAGCTACTTGGATTGTTTTCATTTCATTTGCTACCACTGTTTTTACAAGCTGTTCCAACTCTGCATTTTGCTTATGCTGCATGCTATTAGATAATTCCTTCAACCGCTTGTTCAATTGTTCATTAATTGAGACTTGGTTCTCCGTTGCCGATGCCTCTACGGCTGAAATGGCCTCGCTAAAACGTTTATTCAGTTGTTCATTAATCGAGACTTGATTAGCCGTGGCTGATGCCTCTACTGCGGAAATGGCCTCACTGGTAGTGTCTTTAATGAGCTTCTTAAGTGATCTCTCTTGGCACGCATCATTTACTGCAAGTGCCTCATTGATCAATACCTCTACTCGGCCCTCGGAGACATGGTTTTGCACTTTACACCCTTTTAAGCGATTTATTTCGGCGTTGGTATATTCCTCTAGCTGTTGGAGTCTCTCGTCTTGTGCAGTATCCAACTCCAATGAGTGTTCGGTGTAGAATTGATCCCTAAACTCTTCCAGGAGCTGTTGAAGACGTGCCTCAGTGATGTAGCTACGTCCCTTAGCTGATAGCTCTTGTGAAATTATTTGCCGTAATTCATTTGTGGAGACTGATTTGCCTTGTTTCTGTTTAAGATTGGGTGGTGGGTGCTCCAATTCAGCCAATCGCTTCGTGAGAACAGAAATTGTTTCATCCATCCTTTTCATCGCCAGGTTAGCTGAGGCCTTTGTTGTGATGCCTGCAATGGCATCGTTGACCATCTGCATTTCGTTGCTCAGTGTGACCATACGCTTGTCAAACTCTCGTCTAGCTTCTTCGTCAGTAGTCAGTTGCTGCTGCAGCTTTACAAGAGACGGTAGATCTTTGTTGCGGAATTGTTGTAACTGTGACATCACGTCTGCCTTTAGCTTCTCCAATTTCGGTACTTCGTTCGTCTTGAAAGATTGAATGATGGCCGACTGCTCGCTAAGCTTCTCCCCTAATTCATCAGCATAGGTTTGGCGTTTTTCAATAGAATCAGCCAACTTATTCATGTCACCGAGTTGTGCAATTTGAATCTCCCCGCGGCTGTATTGCTCTTTAGCAGTTTGTTCGACTGATACCATTTTATTGGTCACGGCGTTGACGTTAGCAGTCAATTGTTCAAGCTGTTCTTTCAAATCGGTTTCCAATGCGACGACATCTACATCTGGTTTTGGGCTGCCCATGTTGACTTGTCGTGACTCGAACTCCTTAATTCTGTCTAGTGCCCTGTCTATTTCACTAACCTTGGATTTCAATTCGGCATCTAATAGGAGGCAATTTGCTGTTAGAGTTGAGTGTTTCTCCTTATCATCCTTAAGCAAAGATTCAGCCCGCTGTTCCAGTTGTTGAAGGAAAGACTTTGTCAGTTCGTCCTCGATGGCCTTGGCTTGCTTCTTCATTTCGGCATACTGCTTCCGTTTCCATTCATCGTTGGCAGCGTTCATTTTGGCTTCGAAAGAGTCGAATGAGTTGTTGAGAGATGTCACCGTAGTTTCAGTTGCGGTGATTTTGTCATTCATCACTTTCATTTCGTCACGCATCCCGCTGAATTCGCCTCGGATTTCTGAGAGAAATTGGTTCTGCCCCTCCTTCTGTTCTTTATCCCGCTCCCGCATCTCAATTTGAGTTAATTCATTTGAATGCAGGATAGCTTTTAGCATCGCATCGAAACGGTCCTCTTCGGCTTTGAAATCGATAGGTGTTTTGTCGACATTGTCACTCAACGTGGTCGTATCGGCTCCCTTGGAATCATCGATGGCCTGTTCAATTTCGTTGTCCATTCGATGTTTCACCTCATCGATCGTCAAGTCCAGATCGGTTCCTGTACGATTTTCATTTTCGATGGCTGCGTTTACTTCATTGCATGCATCGTTGAAGCTATCATCATCGTTATGTGCGGTGGTCGAATCACTTTGTTGGAGAGTCTGTAGGGTGGGGGACACGAAGGTCGATTCGGCAGGAATGTCTTGGGTGGTGTTATCGTTGGTGTTCGATTGAACGGGCGTGATCGATGGGGCTTCACTGCGTTGTCGACGGGCCTCTGCCCTGGAATCCCTCTCTTGTCGTTGTTTTTCCGTGTCTGCTTCGTTGCTGCTCGACATGGTTGAGTCCAATACACTTCCTCTGCAAAAGAAAGCTCTCGTGGATCGGTTGATGATGTTTTATCAAGATTAGGTCCGTTCTTACCGCCTGTCACGTGTCACGGTGATATGTGAAGATGTGACTGTGAATTCCTTTGGTAAGGACGGTCCGATTTGGGAAAATTCACTAATTGGAGGTGTTGGATTTCGACGGTGTCGTATCTAGTGTGGCACTGTCGCTACAGCTCCAATACTGGGGAAAATGGTTGTGTTTAGATAGTTAAAATAGTTGGTTTAGTTGCTCTGTTGCGCTCTTGTTGGAAGAGATATAAAAGCGAATAACCTCTCATCATCCTAGCAGTCTACATGATGGGTAGAGACTAAGATAAAAGAGTGAGCTATTTTATCTATCTACTAACAACTAGTGAGACAGACTTCACTGGAAATTGTGCAAAGGGGTGAACTGGCTCAGTAGTAAGAGCCCAATTATGGATCATTAAATCTAAGAAACTAAATTTAAGCTCTACCACGGAGCACTTTAGCATAGATTAATGACGAACTTATTGGATTCTCAAAAAATGGAAAGGATTCGTTGGAAATTTTATAGTCTGGTTGATGGTGCCTCCAATATCATACAGCCTTTGTGAGGATGTCCAAGGTAAAAGTCAACACACAAAAAACACATACAACATCATGAGCCACAGAACGCAACGCAGCCCCCTCTAAAAAGATAGTGGGGCAACTTTACGGCTTATTACACTGAGGATAGAATCTTCTTGTTAAGCAATTGCAATCTGCAGTTATTTAAGTATAGATTCAAGAGTCCAACCAGCTAAGAATTCGATCGATCAATCCTAACATTCAGTTAAACGAGGTTAGACATAGTACCTAAGTAACCAATGATCACACTGAAAATTTCTGGCTTAAATTTCTTAGCGTCATAATTTTGTTGACGTCATTTTTAACATTGTCTTTTTCATCATGAGCAACAAAGACATTAACTGTATCCTAGTCAAGCACTGTCTATGTCTTCCCCTGCAATCCTCGACCCCAAGCTCGCAAAGCATGAGCTACATACAATAAAATTCTTATCAGTTGAAACATACGCCACAATACGCATATTCTCAGTCTCCATTGCACAAGAGTCACACTGCCAGCCAGGAGCATCGGGAAAAATCTCAATCGGGCGAATCTCAACCAAAGGGTGCTCGTGGGTTGGAAATCGGTAATAGTACTTGCTCTTGTTGTGTGTCCGAGATGACTTATAAGACAATGCGCTCGAAATGGCCTTAACATGTGCTCTGTCATTGAAGAATTCATTAAATTTGCTCCCATTGCTAAATTTGCTCCCAGTACTATACTTGCTTTGAACACTAATCTCAGAAGTAAGAGACCTTTTAGAATGATGGGAGTGAGTCATAGCCATAGATCGACCTGATGATAGGGCTGATATATCTGAAACCATTGACGATGAGGTTTTGTCTACACGATNACACGATGCATGTCGTTTCTTCTGTCATATTTCTTACCCCCTTGTGCCTCGACATATTCAATGGGAGCATTTGAATTGTTGCTACGACTGTTGTTGCTAAATCCACCATTAGCGATCCCAGAAAAACGTTTTCTCCACGAACTGACTGACCGAGCTGATGCTACAGACTGAGTTTGACTATTATGGGAGAGATTACTGACACCACTAGTGACACTTCCGTTACTGGACATTCTTCGCACGCCACTAATTGCCATTTTTAAGCGGGACATTTTGTTATCATCTTTACCTCGCAACGAAGACACGTCAGACGCAGCATCAGAATCATTGGAAGAAAACAATGTGTTGGTACTTTTAGTTCGGTTGGTGTACCCGGAAGCCTCTTTTCCTTGGTTTTTCAAAAGATGGCGCCCTCCTCTTGAAGTTGAATGATCTGCCAGAGGGACAACCAGAGAATCAACAGAAGCCTCGGCATCTTCTTTCAGTGGATTAAGATGTGAAGGATTGGGGCGGAAAGCCATGGTTTGAGGCCCTTCTTCTTCTTCGGATGGTTCATCATTGCAAGACTCATAATGGTCAGAGGAAGAGGCAGATCTATACGAAAAGTCTAAGTCTTTATTTCCATCATAATTCATTCTGTTGTCAGTTTCCTCCATCCATAGAGAGTTTGATCTGCTTTCCCCCGGGCTGCCTCGCAATGAAGGGACCAAATCTTGAAGCTTGACAGCACTGCCGCCATGACTCGCATCATCTACATTAATTAATTCCAGCCCTGATTCTCCTTGTACTTTCACCGGCATCGGGAGTGGACGAGACGAATATTCATCCAGACTCGCATCCAAGTTAGAGTTAACGCTCTCATCTAATTCTTTGGTATGCCAATCTCCTCCCGCTGACTGTTCTTTTAGCTTCAGAGCCGCAACAGCAGCATTAAACCGACTCTGCCCATTAGCCTGATAATGTGTCGCAGAAGCAGCCAATTTCATGGCAGTAAGGGTGGCAGTGAACATTTTTGGCTCCTCCGGTTCCCCCCTCTCGCTCTCTCCAGATCTATTCGATTCCTCCACATCATCTGTCCCTCTGTTCCTCTTGGAAAATTCCCCCATATCCAGCGACGAAGCTCTGTCTGGCGGATTCTTTGGATTCATAGCATCGTCCATTTTTTTCACCGCCAAAAAATTAGAAGCTAAATTCTTAAGCATCCCCCCCTCATTGCCACTACGACTCAAATCATCCATCGTAGCCCTCCTAGCCTTCGCCCTAGGATCCTGCGGCTTCAACTCATCCCGCAGCTCCTGCATCGTCCTCAAATGCTCCAACTGCGTCGCCCTCAAAGCCTGCCTCTTTAGCGCATTCTTCTCGGCCTCGGCATCATCAAGCTCTTTCTTGGCCATTTTTTTCTCCATTTTTTCCATTCGTTTCATTTCCTTCCGTTGTTCCCTCGCGACATTTTGCATCGTCGACATGACCTTGCGTTGACGCATGATTTCTTTGACGGCGCCGTCGAATTCGAGGCGGCGTTCGGTGGTGCCCATTATGCGAGTGATGCGTTTGGTGCCGGGGGGTGCGGTTTGGCGTTTTATTAGTTTGGCGTCAGGGGGTGGTTTGGACATGGTTACGGTTATACTTATATTTATTTTTACTGAGTTGCTGTTGGGGCTGTTATTATTATTAGGGTGCTGAGGTGGGATCCTGATCATCTGGTCTCATTGTTTCAACAGCCGTTCTGATGTTAGTTTTACTTGCACTATCTAATTGAAACCTATTGAAACTCCAATCTCAAGCATGGCATGATGCAAAGGATGTCGATGAATCGATGAATCGATGGGTCATTGATGGATCAGGAGCGTTTCGGAGGCTCCGGGAGGCTATCGGAGGCTCCGGGAGGCTATCGATGGCCGATTTCAAATTATCGGTGAATGTATCGGTGGTTATCGGTGGTTTGGACTTAGAATCGGGGGGTTGGAGCCGTGCTGGGGCTGTAATTATGACCTGCGGTCCAATTAGGGTAATAGATGTGTGACAACAAATATTATGATTACT
>JALLAY010000743.1:0-12950 GCA_036939635.1 Cyclotella baltica
ACGACCAACCCAAAATGGATTCTAGACCAGAATTTCACGCAGAATCCGAATATGACATCCATTTTGGCCAAAAAAGGGGTCTTGAAATACCCCGTGGACCCTTGATGTCAAATGTACAGTACCACTACCACCTGTGTGGCGAGACAAAAAGATAAAAACATTTATTCCCGGAATTATTCTTAATTTATTCATGAAACATTCATGTAAATATTTTCCGGGAAATGAAAATTTTATTCTCTTCCCGCTTAAACACTGCCTTCCATGCGGTCGAGCGACGTCCTCGCTACGCCCCCTTGCCACCATCCCCATACCATCCACCATCCACATCACACCCTCACCCTCCAATCAAGATCACGCACAGATCAGCCAAGAGGTCTGTCATTTCTGGTTGAGTGAACCGACATCACTAGTGACGCATGTCTACACAATGACAAGGTCTTCGGCAACCTATATGAGGCTATTCACTGTACTTATATCGACATCGCCGTGCGTTTCTGCTTGTTTCATTGCTCCGGTAGTTTCCCTTCGGCGTTGCGTGGCTTCGTTCGTAAACCAACCTCGAATACTATCGCGTCATATGGTGATCAACAAAGACAGGGGAAATGCAGTATTGACTCAGGCAGTGCAGAACTCAGAGTTGGAGGTAGAAAAGAAATTTCCAGTACCCGATGATCCAACAGCTTTTGGCAATTTAAAAGACACCTTAACTTCATTGGGCTTTCAGATGACACATCAAGAAGAATTTGTTGATTGGTACTTTGACTTGCCTGGACCCAATTGGCACTTCACTCTGAATGATATTTGGATTCGGTATCGTGAAAAGAAGTGGAAGATGGATAAAAATACCTATGGCTGGAGGGGTGCTTGGCAAGTAAAGCGTGGAAAATCGAGAGATGGCAGTGCCGGAAAAGCAGATGATGGAATGACTGTGTATCAAGAGTACCAAGGAGCAGCGGCTAAAGAAATGATTTTAGATTTGCTATCAAACCTAGACGAAAACAGACCCAGCGGAGAACCAGATTCTTCTACTGAGGTTTTGAAAGACACTGAATTTATAGATTTTCCACATCTAGATGGGGCAGAAAGACTGCTTCCTTTTTCTAAGTTCAAGACTTTTAGATCTTGTTGGCAAATTCCATCCTCTGTGAGTAACAAATTTAGTGGCTTGAAGGTTGATATTGATAGAACTGATATAGGTTTTGCAGTTGGCGAGGTGGAAGCAGTCTTTCGGTCTGGTGATAATAAAGCAGCAGCAGTTGAGTTGGGAAAAGAAAAGATTCGACAACTAGTTGAGTTGCTCGCAACTGATGAAAACAACAATTCCAGTAGAGAGGGAAGGGAAGAATCAGCATTATCAATGGGAAAACTGGAGTACTACTTAAAAAACAACAATAAACTTCACTACAATGCTTGCATTAAGGCTGGTGTGATTTAGGACAAGCTAAAACAGAAGCTAAATAGAACTTTACTTCTTGGGGTGATCAATAGTAACTTGTATGGTGACATGAATGAAAATGTAGGTGGTCACAACTACTTGATGTTTCGTCTCTAGAATACGTATCGAATTTTAGTGATGCTGCTCTTTGTTAATACACAATGCATATGCATTACAACATAAAATAATAGGCTCATTGTGTTCACATTTACTCTCAAAATTTGTTTCACTGTCTCATATTCCCTCTCATTGTGCATCATCTAAGCCTTGACAGGTTCTTTAGCCGTGTCCTTGATCTTTACACTGTTAGGGTCCAAACTAGCGCATTCCTCTGCCCTTTTCTTATTCCAAAAACTCGCAGGCAAAATCTTAGTAGGGTCACACCTGTGCTTGTATTTTTGCACCACTTCAGTAACCTCGTTAAACAGTGCTTCGTCGAGTGTAATAGGATCCAAGCCAAGGCTGCAGAATTTCTTATTCGAGACATCAAGCTCATTCTCAGCCGCTTCTTGTCGAGGGTTGGGGAGAAGATTCATCTCCACACCAGTTTGATCAGCAACTAGCTTTGCAACATCACGAACACGACGAGTCTCAGCTACCTGATTAAAAATTTCCACTCTCTCTCCTGCTTTGGGGGGGTTGTTGATAGCAATTTCAATGCAGCGAGCTGTGTCAGTGATGTGGATGAATGCACGGGTTTGCCCCCCAGTACCGTACACTGTAAGAGGTACACCCATGGCACCTTGCATGAGGAATCTGTTGAGTACCGTCCCATAATCTCCGTCGTAGTCAAAGCGGTTGACAAGACGTTCATCCTTGATGGTTTGGGGTGTGTTAGTTCCCCATACGATACCCTGATGGAGATCAGTAATGCGGAGCTGGTCATTCTTTTGATAAAATTGCCATAAGAGAGCATCGAGGCACTTAGTTGCGTGATAGACAGATCCAGGGTAAGCAGGGTGTAGAATGTTGGATTCGCGTCCACCAGGGAGAATCACATCAATGTATCCCTCGGGGATTTCACCACCGGATGTACCATAACCATATACTCCCATAGTGCCAAGATGAACAATGTGAGCATCCACTTCAGAATCAATGACGGCACAGCACAAGTTATTAGATCCTCCAACATTGTTGTCAACTGTGTATCTCTTCGTTTTGGATGTTTTCATAGAATAGGGAGCAGCTCGTTGTTCAGCAAAGTGGACGATGGAATCAGGCTTTTCTTCTTTGATGAGTTGAACAAGAAGATCATACTCCTTAGCAACATCAAGGTTAACAAACTTCATCTCCTTGCCGGAGACTTCCTTCCATGCTTGAACCCGAACCTGGACAATAGAAAGAATGGAAGTTAGATGCTGTTTAAAAAGTGTGCAAATTAAGGAACATAAAATCTAAGAAATGACGGGTAAGTCTCATTCAAGCCGCAGAATTATCCTCAAAATGTAATGAATTACACCAATAAGTGCAGTTCTTCACAACTCAGACGGTAATTCCATATAAGCATTAATCATAAACTTCGTAACACAAAACACGTATAATAAAAGGAGAAGATGCAGGAGAAACGATGAAACTCGCTGGAATTGTACACAAATACAGAAATAAAAATGAAATATCTATCTACCATGCATAAACCGTACAATTCCCCAATGCAACAACTTAAGATGTTGATCCAACAACCTCAGTCTTTTGTCACCAGCATTGCGAAAATTCAGTTTATTTCAGGAATATTGAACATAAAGATGTGATGTGCACAAAAATAATTGCGAATGCATCACCCCAAAAATCATTAAAACACATAACAATCAAATAACAAAGTGTTGCTCACATCAGGACTCTGAATGGGTGTCAGACTATCACACCCTAACTCGACGTCAATATTCCTCCGACTCAAATTATCCACAATAACCACATCATGCCCCTGATCACTCAAATACAAAGAGGTAGGCCAGCCGCAGAACCCATCTCCTCCCAGGATGATTACTTTCTTCTTTGTGGCACCGTTGACTGCACCGTTCGGCTCGGAGACGGCGGAGAGGGCGAAACTGGATGGTTTTGATGGTGTGAATGTGCGAGAGGTGGGTACGGTGAAAGCCGTTGTTAGCGGCAGGGTTAGAAAGAGATGGAACTTCATTGTTTCGGAGGGATTGGGGCGCCAGAGACGTGAAGAAATAATAATGTAGGTGGACTCTTGTCTTCGTTTTGCGGGTTTGTGCCTTCACCGTCGTGCGTACAATGACAACATGTCATTTGTGTCCATTTTTCTTTTATTAACCTACACGTGGAATCAGAAATACAGAGGAATAGTATTCAAATTTGGAGAACAAAGGTGTCGGATAAAAAATTGGATACATACTAAGGTACACCTTATGTTTTACCTTCTTTCAATGCTGTCAGAAATAAACGAACCAAATGAATCTTACAACCCTCTCATGTTGATTTGTGAATTAATTTATTGGCTCTCAAAGAGTATTGGGCAAGCTGAAGCTTACTTTCGTATTATTTACAAAGTTACTTTGGGCTGTGGTGGTGCGTGTACGATGTCTTTTATTGGAATCTGTGCTGCACACAATGCAGATGGAAATGGAATGCACTTATATGGATATATTAGTAAAGACATTGTTCACAAAGAAGAAACTTAATTGTCGTATGGACAAATCATTCTTGAAATGTTAGTCCTTGCTTACTAAAGCATTTAAAAGCAAAGCGGTCCTGAATAATTTAATTGAACACTTTAATACGACAGTTGATAAGGAAGTGTTTTTTTTGTAAAAGATATTCAATTGCCACTCTGAATAACTGAAGCTGCCAAATCCCCACTCTTCAGCTCTTTCACATCCCGTGCTATCAATCTCTCCAATAACATCCAACCTGCACCCACAACAAATGCCCCATTACATAATGTGTCAAATGACAGCCCAAATAGAGATAGATTTTCTACTGCTCCATTAAACAGTCCATCATACGCACCACTGGAGCCAGCAATTAGTATCAATCCCACAAATGCACGTAATCTCTGCTTCTCCCAATATCTCTGGTGATATTCTTCAGCTTTATAAAATTTTGTCGATGGTTCGATTTGTACAATATCATATGGCAAATTGTCTTTTCGTCTAACTTTTGTTGTTACTGCCTTTTCTTTCCACTCAGAAGCAGTTCTTGCGTTGCTTCTTCCTTCCTCGCTCCCTTCATCTACAAAAATGATTGATGCATATTGACGTTTGATCCCCGGCTTTTGAAACTCGAAGAAGTAATCCAACAATTGTTCGTATGAAACAATAGTGTCGTCATACGCCACCTGAACAGCCTCGACATAGTCGTTTCCAAAACAAACTGTGTCATAGAGAGGTGGCGGTTTGTTCGCAGATTTACACCCAGTGTAACCTACCGTGGTGGCGAGTATTCCTGGCTGTTTTAGAAGGGATTCGGCTGGCTCCCAGAAACACCTAAAGAAGGAGACCAAATGTTACATATTATTCATTCGCCACGAATTAGCAAGCGCACTTATATTGTCATCCGGTTCAAGGGTTCAAGGTTCAATAACTTACCCCATACCAAATGTGGCCTCCTTTACGGCCTTAACTTTTGATAAACTTCGATCATGTGTGTTGAATAATATTGTTGGCTTAGAAGTAAAAGCAGCGGTGGATGCTGGCATCAGTAGAATCAGTGATACGAGGACAGCCAACGACTTCGCCATGGTCAGTACTCGTTTGGTTTCCCTTGCTTTGGAGAGGTATCGTAGGAGAAGAGATGATGATGAACTATGATGAATGATGAGCGGACGGTACGGGCGGGGGGAAATGGGCGAAGCAAGGGCAGTTGTACTTCAAGTTGAATGTTGTCGTATTCATTTTACAAGTTTGAAGTGTGCCACCCTAACATTTTTCCCTTCGATCGGTCTCATATGGTATGGTGATCACTTCTGTGCTCTCTAGTGCCTCAGGCATCCCATCTGATCAGCTATTGACATGTCATTATATCTTGCTAACAACCAATAGAATTGATTTAGGGGGGTCGATAGTTGTTCAGAGTGAAGAACGAAAGAGCTAAGGAGCATTTTATGGGAGAGATATGGTGAGTGACGATTTGATTCCAGTTATTAATCTTCAGAGCACTTTCATTACTTTAAGCATCAAATTCATTCCCTTGCCAATTAGATTAAGTCAAAAACTGCCACTGCAATAATTATCTCAAGTTCACTAACATAAAATCTGTACAAATGAATTTTACTTCTTCCGTTACATCCATCTCACTTGGATCCTAACAGTATCCAACATTATCTAGGTCAAAACATTCTTTCTCCACAAGTCATCACTTCAATTTGCTACTCCTCCCAAATCAGTCTTGAACCTTTGCACCTCGGCCACCTCTATGCCAGAAACAACAGCTGCTTCTGCGTACTCTTCTTCCAGCAAGAAAACTAAAACGCGCCTTCTCCACAGTCATGAAATGATACAGTTACTCTCCATCAATCCCAACAATTTAGTCTTGATCGGAAAGGTGATTTGCGAGCCACCGGTCCAGCAAGAGGTGAGACCTCAGGCTATCAATGAGAAGATGAGGAGAATCATGTATGAAAAGTTGTTGAATGGGTGTGCTGAAAATTTGGCTACACTACAGGAAAATTGAAAGTTTGACTGCTCCAGTGAAGAAAAGCACAGAGGAGTGAGCTCTAAAATTTGACATTCTATTGCATGATCATTCAATGATGTCACTAAACATTGATATGTATTTGTATTCATCCTAATCAGTTGTAGAATAAATCTACTCCACATGGGAATTTAGATGTCATCACCCCGTCAAACGCTGTTTCTGCACCTACGTAATAGTGACCCTTAAATAAATTAAAGAGCAACACTCCAATATCATATTAGTGCCCCCATGCTAGCCTGTGCTAATGGTCTTCAGCCTAGCCTCATATTTTGACTTTCGCATGAGTTGGGAAGACTATGCCACAGATTGTATGGAATTCAATAAGCATTGGAAAATGTCGATGAAAACACCGGCTTGCAATGGATTTTTAAAGCTGCATATGATATTTAGCTGGGAATGTAATTTTTCTACTCAAAGAACTTGGCGGACACGTCACAAATGTCATGTCTCGGTCAAGTCATATCAGCTTCTGCATGACATGCAAATAATGTCCTTGCTCTTGGTGACATAAACAATGGATCAAAAGGCTGCTCACTTCACTATGAGATCATCTTATATTGTTATTGATGTGTTTATAATGGTTTACATCACTCCAACGTTGTGTTGAAACATAACCCAAGGAAGCTTTACATGATTAACTATCAAACCTTTTAGTAACAGGTATAAGAACTTAAACCCACAGCACCTGTTGTCAGTGTTGTCAGTCGATCACTCCAGCAAGTTAGATCTGCTCATGGAAGCGCTCGTGACAGCATATGGCAAGTGACCAAGCCCCCAGAATCATGACATTAAGTCATGGAGGCACAGTATATGGGGGGGTTCGAAGCAATCTAGAGGAGAAATATGACATGTCTGACGCTTCGTGTTATGTCCTCTACATTCCCATCTAAGCATATGATAAATATTTAGAATTGGCAGAGACTAACCAAGAAATGAAGTATGCGATGGGTCTTGAGGGAGGGGCGGAACAGATTGCTCCGCAAGAATGGACTGCATTGTTCAACTCATCGAACTTTCTAGTTAAGTAAAAACAGAGCTTTGGCTTTAGTATAGAAGATTGATTTAATTTGTCTACACTACTAATTGTTCATAATAAATAAGATAATATTTGTTTTGTAATGAAGGCAGTCATTGTTGTGATATCCCTGTCACCCCCATAAGCTCAAAATCTTTAGCATACAGCCCGTATGCTAAAAAATTTTCAGCCCATGATTTGGCTTAAGCTTAAACAATTTCTCTTTTCGTTGTTGATCGATTTGGCCAATGTTGTAAAAGTAAGTGGACGGTTACTCTAGATTGTCTTTGGTGGAAAGTCAATGGATCAACAAAAAATGACAATAAACTGTTGACTCGAAGATCCCGATTATCTTATGCTAAAAATCGAGTTCCCGCCAAATTTTTAAAAGAGAAAATAACACGGCCAAGGTGACATGAATATTTGACAAATTGGTTCAAAAAGCCTTGAGGCAAATTAGAATGTTGCAACACTTGGCAGTGTGAAACAGCTAAGCTTTTAGCTGCTGCAATTTGTAGTGTACAATAGCAAAGCTTATCATATCTTGTGCACTGAGATTTAGTGAGAACCCAAATCAACCAGCAAAAAATATGGATTGATAAGTTATGCCTATTCTTCAACTGATGCTACTCAAAGGAGTGATCCCAAGATAGGGACCTTAGGATTCTGTTTAGTGCAAATATCATAAAATAAACCAACACATTTATTTGAATTTGAATGATGATCAAACATCAGGCCTATTTCAAAAATATTCTTAGGCCTGCAAGCTGACCGGTCAATATTTTACGCTGATTTATCAGTTTGATGTAAAATGAGAGTTTTAAAGGCACGTGGACCCATGTGGACCAGACTGGGAGGCCCCTTCACAATAGCATCTGGACAAAAAAGTGTCCTACGGTTGCAGAGACCCCAGGATTCTGCAACAAACTGATTTTTTCTCGCAGAACCAATTTATTTGGTTATCCATCCAGTGAATTACGGATCAAGATTCGGACAATATTAATTGCTGCTGTAATTTGACTAGGTAGCTAGACACTTTAAGGATTTTGTGAGCTCACAAAAAAGGTGACAAGAAAATTGCAAAATCGTTGGAACCAAAATTGTGATTTCACAAATATTTTTGTGAGAAGTTATCACCATCTCACAAATCTCTTATAAAGCACCGTAAGTATGAACTAAAGTGATATACTGAAACAACTGAAGAAATGGGTAATTCAATTGAATTAATTAAGCAAATAGAATCTAAGTTAAATGACAGAGTATATGAAGTGAACTCACACTATCTCACAGCTTCCTAGCAAAACATTAATCACTTGGTTATTGTTGTTAACTATTTTGCACTGGTAGTTGCAACAAAAATAATGACAAGTTGACATCAAAAATAAGTAATTATTTAATTTAGCCAACTGTTACCACTAACAAGCATAAGATGAGATGCATTTCCTAAGGTCTTAAGAATGTGAGCTTATTGTTAATTCTTTGACCTCTCTTATCTTGGCTTGGTTAAAAATGTTGATAGCTATAATTGTATCAACACTGTCCACTATTTTTTGGACTCTCTGATGAAGAAAGTCTTCATCACAGATGAATTGATTGTGCATGAATGCAAATCAATCCAGCACCTTGATGCTGCAGTCAATATTTTGCACTGCTTACAGCTTACACATTCATTGCAGTATATTGGGGAGGTCTGTTGAGATCATAACCAAAATTCGATATCAAATGATCAAAACAATTCTTTCACACTGTTGTCTTAGAGACACAGATTTTGCTCCTTTTGACATCTAAGAGCTATGGTTCTGACTTGCTTTAGCTTAAGTTATAGTCAAGTACAGGTTGATGAAGTTCAGGCTCCTGTTTGTGAATTGAAAGTTCATTCACACTCAGTTGATGACATTACTGCATCAACCAAATTCTCTTATGTGTTTGAGAGTTTTATCACACTATCAAAATGAGCAATGCCACATCTTCATTTATCTCTTCCTTGTTCTCGTGGGAAGAAAAGTAATTCAATAATTAGGGGGTATTGTATTAGAGAACATAGTATCGATTAAAATATTCAACTGATATAAATTAAGTGAAGTGCACTTAATGGTGCTTAATGTCTGACCAAAACTATGATGTTTTTCTTTGCTCACTTATGGTTTCCATTACCCTTGGTAGTCAATGACTAGCCGTGCTCAGTGATACCAGGGTATGCATGTGTACGTAGCAACAATGCAGTTTGTCATCTTGAACCATTATGTCTCCATATTATGCTTCTATTGATGTTGCTCATTTCATTGCGTACTATGACTTAAAACTCTTTGCATGTCCTGAGACTGAAAAAGTCCAGCTGTCTACGTTTCTGTTGCTGCTGACATTACTTGAATGGCTTGGAGAGCTTAAGTACTTAGCTTCCTTGAGTTGCATACTCAAGTATGACAGTTGGTTAGTGTCCATATTGACCTAGACTACCAATAGTTGTATGCAGAATGCAACAACTCATCTATGGCCTGTCACTTCTGCTCATGAGATATAAGTTGAATAATATTGAATTCATTGGTGGTCATGTATTCTGAAATCTCCTCAGGTTTTGGAGCTCTAATCCAACCAATTCAGGATGGCTTTCCTCTTGCACTTGTAACTGACAAATGATCAGGTCCAATCCTTTAAATCATGATGTAACAAATTTATTCTCTATTCTCTATGTCGCTGGAATATTGTCTTCTAATTGCACGTGTGGGCATCAATGCAATTAATATATACATGGTAATAAAACGCATGTGTGCATCAGTTCCAATATAGAATTTTTTTACTTGGGCACAAGCTCAATGCAGAGGATAAAGGAAAACTTCTTCCAATGCAATGTGGTTTAGGACCACAGCTAAGGCTGATAGCCATCACAACTAAGACATTCTTTCTATTGTAGGTCAGCTTCTAAACTTTATATCGGTGCCCATGGACTGGACCAACAAAACGCAAATGGTATTTCACATTAGTTAAAATATCATCGTATTCTTTTGATCTCTTGAGAGATTACATCTAGGTACTGAGCTTGAGACCATTCAGAATACCTTGAAGTTGCATTTTCATTACATTTTGATGCAACGTGATTATGATGTGTGCAGATGACATAAGAGATGACAAATTAGTAAAACATCACACAGTTATGTCTGTGCACCTTGAATGGTTGAAAGAATCTCCATTTCCTTAGTTTCATAGCGAATGAGTTTTCTTGCTGATCACCTTATTGTTGTTTCTTGTGCTCGCCTCGCAGAGGGGAAGAAGCTCATAGACCATACAGAGATTACTGTAAGACAGTTTCAGTTAAAACTCTGAGTCTTCTACTCAAATCACATCAGGAGGCATTAGGTTGCAAGTTCTTTGGACATTGACACAGTTGCAATGGTTCTGGACATTGACACTGTCTCAATGGTCCTCTGATACTAGTATGTTCAAGACATATGTTATCTTGTCATGAACTAATCTGCAACTTTAGTGATGACTGAGGTTATGCACTATTGCCCACAATCACAATGATAGATTGTAGAAAACATTCTTTTAGGCATGGCTATTATATATGTCAGAAAGCACCCAGACATAGATCTTATATGATTAGATGGAACTCATCATTAAGTGTTCTCGTTGCAGATGGTCACAGCAATAACACAGTGCTACCACCGCTTATGTGTTATGTAAGAATGGTTATCATTACATCTTTAATGTACTCACCTTCCTTGATCTGTGAATTAAGATGTTGTTTCTCAAAAGGAAGCAAAAAGTCATCCATGGAAGGTTGCAGTGAACAATTGAAGTCAGCATTTAACAATTATGGCTCAATGTATTGTTGGTACTTACACTCAATCAAATGTGTCAATGTCATAACATTTTAATAAGTGCGAATGTTGGTACAGGAAGAGACCATTGCACATCAGTGAATGGTGCTTGGACATCTAACCTTATTGACTTACATAGTCCACCCATCTGTGTATGGCTAATACACACTATATAAACAAAAACACGGGTTTGAAGTCTTGGTAGACAGTTTAATTATGGCTATAATACGTATTGTATTTTTCCACTACAGATGTTGACATGTAATGTATTACATTTTTATAATGTCAAACATGGTTTTAGTTTTAATGAGTGATTCATCATAGATCGCCACCAAACCCCATGGGGTAATGTTGTGTTTGACACACAATGTAGGGTTGACTGTCATCTTGCTCAACATCTATGCCCTCTGCATTACTCCCAATTTCCCTTCCGAATATCATTCTCATGTTGTCATTCACTAAACTTGTGCAAATGCACCCTGATACAATGTACTTTATCCAGATTTGCGTTACAACCTTGCAAGCCAAGCAATGTGTTGCTTCTATCTCAGGCTGTTTGTCTCGCCAAAAATTAGCATGATGTGTGTTTGGATGAATTACCTGGCACCACGCACCCTGTATGCACCAATTATTATGACTTGATTGGTGCCATCCATCAACTGATCCGTAAAAGTTTGACATGTTTTCAAATAATCTACACAATGCTCGGCTATGAACTATATCAAATGATTGTCTCATAATGCTGGAACACCATACATTTCACCCCTCACCACACCCATTTCATCCATCATACCAATGGTCACTAGTGTCAAAGACAAGGTTGTCGATGATCCTCCAACTAATCGTCAGTTAACTTCAAAGATGGACAAAGAATCAAGAGAATAAGAAAAAGAAGAAATCGTGGTCAGCCAAGATAATGCAGAGAAGAAGAAGAAGAAGAAGAAGAAGAAGAAGAAGAAGAAGAAGAAGAAGAAGAAAACCAGATCCATAGACCAAAATCATCATGGCCCTCTTTGCTTTCTGTATGATGGCCCTCCATGTAGTCCAAGTGAGAAATGTAATAAGTTAGTTTCACTCAATAAAATCATCTCTAAACATTCATTCTTTCGCATCTCAACAAATATTATTGTTACTCTAGATATCAATCTTCACAATTTGAAATCATGCATCCTTCCACCATACCCAACTGATAATGGGTCCTTTTGGGATTTGGGAAGACAAACTATACCCTTCTTTTCTGAAGCATCAAGTGCCGCCGAATACGAAAATGTAGAAATTTGCTATATCTACACTTGCCAAATGTGGGCTATGCAAAAACATTCACCAATAACCCAAGAGGCCCCCTGATGAAGAACTGAGGGAAAGAGTTGATCTTTTCGGTTTAATTGATGTACATTTTTATCTCCCAATTAGTAACAGGAAGATATATAGCCGCAATGGCAAAATCCAACACCCTCTATTCCATAGGAATGGTACAAATATCAAAAAGACAAATACGACAGAGAAGAAGATGATTATTATTACAAGTCACATTGTTGGGAAAATTATCCATAAAAAGATGTAAACAAATGTCCTCACAAAAGAACCTACCTTTGATAAGAACAAAGCTGCTCAAATCCATGAAGGTCATGAGACTATTAAGTGCATTGGCACTTACCTAAAAGCTGTCAATGTCACCAGGTTTTCAGCTAATAAAATCTATGCTTTGTTGGAAAAGGACCCCAAGCAGGACAATGTACCAGGAGTTCCTCCCATGTCCCTATTAGAGTATACATCCCAACGAAAAAAGAAGTCGCTGTCTCCAGTGAGTGTTGTTAATAAATTGTACAGACATGTTATCAATGTATACTATTATTAATCGCCTCAATATGTCTTTTAGCAAGCCCGTACTTTCACAGTGACTTGGGCGCAGCCGCACTTCTCTTGTCCGATGCATTAGAGGAAACACTTAAAAGGCTTGAATCGACATGCAAATACTTAGCAGACAAGAAGAAGCTCTCTCTCTCTCTCTCTCTCTCTCTCTCTC
>JALLAY010000744.1:0-13193 GCA_036939635.1 Cyclotella baltica
TTTGAAGCCGTTGAAATTTGTCTACTGCTCTTTGTTCTAATTTTACTGTGTCCGTTGCCGGGATGTACTGTTAAACTGATAGAAGAAAAGGTCAGTTAATGACTAACATGGATGTAGAAATAATTCAGTTCTACTCACCCGTATCTGAAACCGTCACAGATAGGCTCCATCATTCCCATCCTTAACACCAAACCGCTACTCTCAGAAAATTCATCTGATAAATCCTTATAAAAGTCTCCATCGCCATATTATCTATCGACAAAGCAAATTTTGAACTGAGAAATTGACTTGTCACATTCTAAGGTGTATTCGGCCTGCGCTACGGCGTTTAGGGTGTAGGATCATTCAAGATGTTTGGTAGCTGTGATGTGTTTGGTTTTGAATTTAATTTCGTTTGTCATTCAATTAGACAGGAAGATTTGAATGAAAGGAGGCGCGGTCGTTACATTCGAAGACGTTCGTTCGAATAAAGGGGCTGGTAAGCTGTTATTTTGATGAGGGCGGACAAGGGTTGTGAGTTGTGAGGGGCGTTTCAATCTTGAAATGTGGGATGGTTTCATTCGTTCGCAAAATTTATTATGGGCCCATCTGTCATTCCAATTCCGATAAGATCAACATGTGTTTTCTATTGAGAAGGATTTGGTGTTGGTGAAGCTGACACGAGCGCTCGCTGACGGATTGTTGGGGAAGGTTGGGATCAATTGCTAGAGTGAGCCAGCTTCATTGGATTCACACTGTTGGCTGATGATTGTTTCGTTGGCAACGATGAAGAACGACTTGAAATGGATTATTAATGGTAAATATTTTAACATTTTGAGTTTGTTTAAGCAAATTTTTGTTTTTTGTTCTAGTTTTAACATGTGTTAATGTCGACATACCAACCTACCAACATCCCAACCATGATATTTTTGGGCGATATTACCCGTTAGCTCAAGCTTTAGCAAGACCTAAAACTTTCTTTTTAGTCCAATTCTTCTTGCCCGGGCTTGGATAGACTCCTATCATTTGATTTCATTTGTCCCCATTAATGTACAATTATTGGGATATCACTCATTGCTCTTGTCCCTTATTTTTTGATGAAAACCCCTTGGTAAAAAAAATCACAGTTTAATGACAAAGTCGTATGGATTTGATTTAAACTTAGGCAAGACTCACATTTGAGATCGTTCAAGCAAAAAATGACAGTTGATTAAAGAATCTCATTAGCCATGTTTAAGACAAGACTTGTTTGAGTATGAGAATATCAATTTACGTGACTCATTTACTAATCATCTGCTTCATTGTTGCTAGCTCTGAAGAAGAGAGTCGTTACTGAAATCAAATCGTTTCACTAGTATGAACTTGTGGCTCTCAGACTCATACAAAGATGAGTTTTATGCACTAGAATTTTCTCTGTTGTGACTGCAATGCACTCATGGGCTCAGCTGCTATTGTTTCTTGATTGATACTTTAAACATTTTGTACTTGTTTGCACGCTCTAACTTTATGTCAGTGAGCTATGAATGGGTTATCAACTTTTGCTTCTTTTGTTAAAAGGTTTGTAAACCAAAGCAAGGTAAGAGCTTATCTTGGCCGGGCCAAAACTACAAGGTGAAAAGCAACAAAACCATGGATCTGGCGCAAACAAAACAATATTTCGGAAATAACCAATGTAATTTTGCAGAAAGGAGGAAGTATAATTCATGCCATTCAATATCTAGAACATTTTGGAAGGTTCTTGAGAACCATGACAGGAGATTTTAGCTCTGTGTAAATTGAAATCTATTCATTTTGACGTTTTCATTTCACTACGTTAAAAAACAAATTTGTCTTCGAAACGTCCGGAGCCGTTGTTAACCATTAAAATATTAAATATTTACTGCAACACTAATTCATTTGCAAACGATGGCCGAACAAAAACCAAAGAACAAAAAACAACCATGATGGAGATGACATCACGGTCAAGCGAGATCAGCCGGCCGTTCCGATAGCGCAGCGAGCCAAAGAGGTCTCATTTCTCATTATTTGCAATTGAAGTCGAATCGAAGGAACAAAAGTTTCAACGCTGTATTTCGATTTGCTTGAAATTGGTGCTGATAGGTGTGTATTAATTCAATTCATCGTTTAGAAGAATACAATGACAGCCCTTTGTAGAATAAGGAGACTCCTCCGTCCATCGTCGCTGGCATATCGATCGCTCTCTTCAACCTCCATACATTGCGACAATAAAAGCCATTACACTTCCAAAATCACCCACCCGAAAAAAATCACACCTTCAACGCCAATTCGATTCCAATCAGCCCTCCCCCAATCAACCTCAAACAATACTCTCCAACCCTTCCTCCTAGCAGACATTGGCGAAGGAATCGCCGAAGTCGAACTCCTCCAATGGTACGTCGAACCCAACTCGCCAATTTCCCAATTTGATCGAATTTGTCAAGTTCAATCCGATAAAGCCTCGGTTGAAATTACCTCGAGGTACGATGGGGTGGTTAAGGAACTTTGTGCTGAGGCGGGTGGAGTGGTGAAGGTTGGTGAACCACTTTGTTTTATTGAGATGGAGGGTGGAGATAGTGGTGGTGAGACGTTGGATAATGTTGTTGAGGAGCGGTTGAGTGTTCCTTCTGTGGGGTCAGATTATTCTGGGTTGTATGAGGAGGAAGAGACGGTTTCAAATGACGCTACTGAAGGTGTGCAAGTTGAAAAAAGAAGTGATGGTGGTAGCGGTGGTAAGGTGTTGTCTTCACCGGCCGTACGGAAATTGGGTAAAGAACATGGGATTGATATATCTACGATTAAAGGCTCGGGGCCGAATGGTAGAGTGCTCAAATCGGATGTGTTGAGTTTGATCCAACCCAATGCTGGACGTGGTACTGCAGGTACTCTCGTCACAGATTCAAACAAATCAAAAGCTACTAGTGCCGATTCCATCAAAGTCACACCACCTCAAGTAATGGATGAAACCATCCCCATCCGAGGCTATCACCGTCTAATGGTAAAATCCATGACATCCTCCCTCTCCATCCCACACATGGTCTACACGGATGAAATCAACGTATCCTCCCTCCAAGAATTACGACGTCAACTCAAACCCTCGGCTGAAACTCGCGGTATAAAACTAACACTATTGCCGTTCTTTCTGAAGGCGGCTAGTATGGCATTAAAACAGTATCCAGTGGTTAATTCTAGTATTGATATGGAGAAGATGGAATTGGTTTTGCATGGAAGGCATGATTTGGGTGTTGCTGTTGATACGGAACGGGGATTGGTTGTGGTGGTTGTTAGCGGGTGTGAGGAAAAAAGTGTTGAAGAGATTGCTGGGGAGTTGGGACGGTTGTTTGCTTTGGTGTGTGATTATTTTGAACTTTTTGTTTGCTTTGATTGCTGTTTTGAGTCTTTGAACTAACCAAGTGAATTAATTTTTTTCACAGGCTGCAGAAGGAAACTTGACAGAAGAGGATATAAGCAATCCTACGTTTACATTGAGTAATATCGGTGCCATTGGAGGAACGTATATGTCACCTGTTGTTCTGCCTCCTCAGGTGGCTATTGGAGGTAAGCGATGAAATGTATTGACTGAACTTGCGTCCATTGCATTTGTTTTCACCCAGACTAACTGTATGTTTGGATTTTTAACTTACTCACAGCAATGGGCAAAATACAGCGTCTGCCACGATTCATCAATGATTCCTCCATGGAAGTCGAAGCAGTGCAAATCATGCCAATATCCTGGGGTGGAGACCATAGGGCTATTGATGGAGCTACTATGGCCAGATTTAGCAATGCTTGGAAGTATTATGTGGAGAATCCACAGGCTATGATGTTTGAGATGAGATAAGAACTTGGTCTTGGGCTGGGGATGGTAGAGCAATACATTTGTAAACTAAATTGACAATAGATTATGAACAATTGCTGGCCAACCAGCAAACAAAGCAGCCAGTGTAAAAACCAGACTTACATTATAACCAAGAACAAACTGGCTAAATTCTATACCGAGGGAACTGACCACACAGTTCCAATAAAATTACAAATTTTATAGTACTATAATTTATAGTAGCCTCAAGAGCTTTGGATTTGCTAGAGGCTGGGAATCATTACCACTGATAAAAACGGCAGGCAATAACAATGACCATCAGTCACTGGGGTAGGAAAATCTCTATTAAGCCTCTCTCTAATGCACTTGTTGGGAAACATACATAGTATTTCACCAGTTTTTGGGATCTGGCAAGATTGGGAAGAATCTTCTGTCTAATATGTCCAGAAGAATATTGTTTGTCTTTAATAAGTGGCTTTAAGCAAACATTCTAAGGTATTGAATTTTCACCTGCCAACAATTATCAACTCTTCAAGTTGTCTTACTCTATTGCAGTGAGTCAAGACGACAGTTCTCGTTTCTCTTGCCTTGCCAAGTTTGTCATTTTGTTCCTTGTGCAAGTTTTGTTCTGTGACCTAAGCCAATCCTCCTTGTGGGGTATTGACTGGGGTCTCGAGGTTTTAAGTTGAAGAATAAAATGTTGTGTTGAAGTAACGTCGAGTAAGAATTAAAATTATGAGCTATTGCTTCCACCAATGCAAACAAGATCACCATTGGTTTTGCCACGATGAAACATGGATGAACACATATCCATGTTCCTCCCAAAATCCTGAGTCAGGTTCAAGATGATGTGGTCTGTAGAGTACTGTAGAATCAGTACCAAGGCCATATCTTTCATATCTTTGTCTCCGTAGAATATACAGGATTGTACCAGGAGAAAGGAGAAAGATCATAAGTAACTGGTAAGGATATAAAATGATACCTAAATAAAAAGGTAAAATGGTAGATAGATCAATTTATGTCTCGAGGTAGATGAAAACTACCTTAAGTCTTGGCCTATGTCATTCTGTGACTTCTGGCGATTGAGATTGAGCACCTAGGCAAGAGGAAGGAAGTTGACCCTTGGGAGAAGAAACAGTGTCAGCATATCTGGTTTTATTGTAGAGACGTGGTGGGTTATTATGGTCTCATTGATCATGGGTGGGATGGAAGGAGGAGCTGACTGAGTACCCATGCAATTTTATCACACATGCGGTAGCGAATCGGGATTTTGAAGATGCATGGCAATGGGAGTTATGTTTTCTTCATTGGTCAATATCAATACGAGCTGCAGATGCATACAAGACGGCTGGATAGGAAAAATGTAAGGAAGAGTTTGTGCTTCAGCAAGACGACAAAAATATTTTTTGTTTTTCCGTGTGCTATTGACACTGCAAGGCATTGGTATTAGTAGGTAGGTGATAGAGGTGATAAGGATTTCATTACATTTTGAGAAAAGTTCTGGGGGTGGTGTGTGGTTAATGAGAGTGTTTCGTTGGAGGCTTGCTGCTTGGTGGATATAATGCCACATACTTTTGGAGCAGACACGGTGTAGGAAGTTTTAGAAAGAATTGGTATTGAACAGAGAATTTACAATTGGTGCAATGTCTGAGTGGAATTGTTGGTAATAGCAGAGGATTGATGAGTTTTGATTGTGAATTCTCCTGATGTAGGGTTTAGGATATGAGTCTTGTCAAAATTAAGGCTCATGTCTTCAGGCTTCAGGTTGATTGAGATGCTGACATTTTTTAGAAAAATCCATGTCTCTGATATATATGACAATGTTTGTTTTGTCGACATGTGCTAAGAAATAGAATACACCTCTGAGTCTGTCATTCCCAGGATCGCCTTGTGTTAATCTATCTGCCATTTTCTTGTGTAGTTTTTCAGTGATGGGTTGGATGACAGCATATAAAACCAAGGAAGCTATGGTGAAAGAAAGTGGGCATGGTTGGTTCCTTCATCCACATGGATGATAGTCCAAGTTTGGTTAATCATTTGCAACCAGACTTGGCTGGATTCATTGTAGATCATGTATACAAATGGGAGTAGTTCTAGAACTTTGGAAGCAATTTTTCTCAATATTTTCTTCCCGGGAACTTTATTAAATCTGAAGAAACAAGACATCAAGATGGGTATCATGATTCTCGATATTATCTTCCTGGGAACTTTATTAAATCTAAAGAAGTAAAACATAGAAGAACAATGGCAGAGGCGTCCCCTGTTTCTCTCAACCAATGAAAGATATCTGAACAATATTTCTGCACCATATTTTAAATGAAGATCGAATAAACCAAAATGTGTTGGATGTAATATTGTTGGCTCTCAGTCTACAAATGCGCAATTATATGCTGCTTCTCTGCTCAAATGCAGCACTAAACACTGTGCTAGCATGTATATGTTGCCTCTAAATTCTGATGAAAAACCTTGTACCAGAGCAAGGATAAGCATTCAACACAATTTTCAGCAAAAGCCAAGTTTACAAAGTTGAAAGAGCATCCTCAAAACATAAGGACAAAACATTTCAATAAATGATAAAGCAAGTCTAAAAATGCACCAATCATGCACTTGAAGGTACATTTCAGATCCTCTGTAACCAATAAACAGCATTATTTCAATATAATGGTTCAGAGAATCAAATAAACTTGAGTGTGGAGACCTCCAAGCCATTGATCAAGGCATCCAAGGATTCTGACAAAATCCCACCACTATGATCAGGGCTTGAGATATGTGGAAGTTGAAGTCATAGGGGGATAAGGGCAACTTGCCTAGTGTAATTATTGCAATTGAATAGACTTCATAGCTTTAGATGCTGACCTTAAGTTAAGTTGAGATGCCAGCTAGTAAGTGATCCAGCAATACTCTACTTAGTAAATATAGCTAAGGTACAACATGAAAACAAATCATAACAATGGATCATTTCTTTCAGCATAATCCTCGAAGGGGTCGCGAGGTACGACAAAGAACCTACCACCACTCAGTGTGATTGTTCGCTTGACCTCAGATGCAATGTCTTTTGGAAAAGGACGAGGTGAACCAAACAAGGACATATCAAATGTTGCTGGCCAGCTAGGATACTTGTAAACTCGACTTCCATTGCTGCCAATGATTGTGTGATCTGATACAGGAATATTATCCTGATTTGGAAGGATGGCAGTATATTGGTGCAACTGAAGGTGGGCATTCGCGCTATTAAGAAATGTAGTGTTTGCCTTTTTCGCTTGTGTTATTCTTCTGTTCTTTTTAGCTTCAATAGTTTGATCAAAGAAAGTCACATCTGGTGCTTTCTTGGCATCAAACATACGTTTACTTATGAAATCATCAAATTGCTGGGTCATGACTAATTCTTCAATGAAGGGTTGGAAATCGCGACGCTGGGCCGCCACAAAGTCCTCAGACCTGAACTTAACTTTCGACCTGTCCAATCCACGCCAACTCATTCGTGTTCTCGACCCGGTTGGCATAAACTTTCTATAATCCTTCAGCCCTACCGCAAAAAAGTTTAGGAAAGCCTCTTGCACCGCATCCCACCTACTTTGTTTGGCTTCAGTTGCTCCAACTCGTGCATCCTCGTTGAATTGGATGCTTGTGGATTCTGGAGCATGAGCCATATTGAATGCATCATCTGCTCCTCTTACCCTTTCACTCCAAAGAGCCTGGGCATTGCTGTGCATTCTCTTGATGATATCCTTGTTGCCTGATCTGCGGAGCTGGGCGACGTCTACTTGAGTCATACCACGGGCATTCCAGAACACATGCCCTACATTTTTATGCAATGCAGCTTCCAGTTTCACCTTTTCCTTGTGGGGAATGGGCGGTAGCTCGGGAGTGTCTTGTCCTAGAGTGATCAAATTCTTATCCAGGTCGACAACGACTGTCTCGTCACCAATATCACCAACAGCATACTGAAAGTTCTCTCGACTGATACCGCAGAGGTAAGGCATTGGTGCATCTAGCATGGCACTCAAATTTAGGGGTAATACTGGAATGTAGAGATGGCTCCACTTCATTGGAAATAGCAAGGAGCAGAGAATCTCGGCGCACACTGTTAGCAAGCTCACTCGATCAGACACCAGGAGCACCTTACGCTCACATGCAAGTGAATACCAAGTGTACATGATATTACTGATATCGAGGGATTCGAATAGAAGCTGAAAGGGGAGGCTGACAGCCGGTGGAGCCAAGAATCTAATAATCGATCCTAGGATGGAAAGCCGTACTTCAAAGGTTCCTGGCTGGGGTGCAGGCACTTCTTCACAAATATTTAGAATGTATCTTTCAATAGGTGCTTGCATCAGATCAGTTGATGTTGCCAAACGATACAGCTGAGTAAGATACGTTCTGAAGGCACTCAGGTAGGGCCATTTAGAAAGAAGGCAAATAACGCGAGGAGCGTAGTATTTCTGGCCAGAAGTACTGGAGTTGCATGTCTCGTCTTCGAATTCTTCATAAAATGTTAAACAAGTTCCATAAAGCTTCCCCGCGTCAGAATCCGTCAACACAAAGTAATGATTGTGTGGCATCTTGAATTCAGTAGTAGCACGCAACTGAAAAGATCAAGTAGAATTTAGAGGAGCTGCAATCAACAACACGAAAGATAACGAATGAACAATAAGAATATAAACTCACCTCGGCACCGTCAGGATAACAGAAGTCTCGAAGTGAAGGATTCAGCCGCAGGTCAGGACGGTCCTTGGCTGGATAACGAGCAGTGATGACAGATTCAAGGACACGTCCATCCAAAGTTTTATGTACGTATGAATCTTTCAGATCCAACGATAAGTTGGAAGGCACCATCTCTGCGGCCTTCTTCACTTCAGTTTCGTCCGAATCACATGTCGACGAAGTTGAAGTTGCGGAGCAGCATTCAGCGATCGAAGTGAGACGATGAAAGCTCTCGTCTGGTGCCGTCTCGCCAGGCATGTGAGATCTCCGAGCAGCGATCCGTTTAGTTTGTACTTCGGTAGCACGAAGCGATGTAGCTTGAGCCTTATCTTGGGGAGAGCCATTGTCTAGTTTGCACTGCCTTGTTGAGACTACAACAAAATACTCCACGAGGCGATCGTTTGCACCATCTTCCTTTCTATTCGGCTGGTCTGGGCTAACTCGCTTAACCATTTAAGATGATATGTTTTGCTCGAAGTGTTAAAGGTGTTAAATAGCAATGATGCGAAATAATATGCCATGGTCGCAGACAATGAGGATTACTCCGAGACGGTTTTTGAAACAACGAAGCGAGCCAATCCGAACAGAACTTTATAGCGCAAGATGCAGGACACGTCTTCACAGGCCTACGACGTTGGTAATGGCATAGCACATGGGATCGCTGAGTGGTACTCCAAATGACACATAAACGAGAGATCAAATGATTAGCAATCCCACGAGGGCGCGACAGATCCCAAATGAGATTCAAATAGGAAAGCAGGTGAAGCAAAAGGAACTGACAGGATGACCGCACCAACATGTCCCTCTTATACAGCATCTACCTTATGCATTCTTCGGTGATGTTTCATTCCTAACAAAGTGACATCGATGACATCAAGACAAAAGCTTACATAATAATTTGCAATAACAGCTCTAGAAGCCGAATTTGTCTTGATCCAGATCGCTGAAGCAGGAATGAACTTATTTCATCTACTTATGTATTAGCCTAGGCAGTGTTGAACATAATAAGAGAGTTAATGTCTCTGTTGTTTTTAATATACTTATTACTACTTGATTTATCATAACCCTTAAAAACAGCACTGTAGAAAACAATGAATCCTTGATGCCAGCTACCAATACACATAAAGGTATCCCCATTTCCCTTAATGATTACCACCCCCTCTCTTCTTTAATTTCCCTTGCCATGAGAGAAAGCACCGATCTAGACTCCTCGGCGAGCTTTCGTTCTGCCCTGATCTCCCTTGCAATAGTAGTCAGCTTCTTTTTCAACTCAGACCTACGTTCAAACTCGCTCACAATATTCCTCGGGATGGGTCTTGGTGTACAAAACAATGACATGTCCATTGTAGCAGGCCAGTCAGCATACTGGTAAACTTGTTGACCGTTGCCTCCTGTCTTGGTAGACAGAGCTGGTGGAACACCAACAGCGGATGGTGGGATTGCAACGTATTGCTGGAGATTCCTGTGGGCATTGGCCGAATGAAGGTATGAGACATCTGTTTTCTTCCTGTTCATGATACTTCTGTTCTTTTTTGCGTCAACTAGGAGATACAGCAATACGGTGAGCTGTAGATTGGGTCAAACAAGGAAGTGATAAGTTGTTGCAACTAAACTTACTGCTTTTATCAAAAAACACGATATCAGGCTCATCAGATGTGTACATGCGCTTGGTGATGAAATCATCAAATTGCTGAGTAGACATTAGTTCTTCCAGGAAGGGCTGGAAGTCACGCCGTTGAGCAGCCACAAAATCATCCGCCCTGAACCTGAGCCCCATTTTGTCGCCTCGCCAGCTTTCACTGGCTTGTGGTAATTCCTTTGGCAAGTATTTGCGATAGTCCTAGCAGCAAAGTAAGTATTGGTAAGTTTTTTTTAGTTGTGTTGGCAACTTGAAAGAGTAGACAATGTTTGTAACAACTCACCTTCAAAGCAGTTACATAAAAACGCAAAAAGGCTTCCTGCACCGCATCCCACTTGCTCTGTTTGCCGTCATTTGCACCAACATTAGCATCATCATTATAAAGCATACTCGCAGAATCCGGAGCATGTGCAAGGTTAAATGCATCATCCACAGTTGTAATCTTCTCATTCCACAACGAATGAGCATGGGTGAGAGTTTCATTGACCTTTGCCTCATCGGAAGAGTGAAGGATGGCATTGGCCTCTGCCTTGGTCATACCACGAGCTTCCCAGAAAACATGTCCAACATTATTCTGCAATGCATTCTCAAGCTTCACTCGGTGCTTGTGAGGAAGGGGAGGTAAGTCCACCGGGTTCGACCCAAGAGTAATCATATTGCGATCCAAGTCAACGACAATTGTATCATCTCCAATATCACCAACGGCATACTGAAAGTTCTCCCGACTGATACCGCAAAGGTATGGCATTGGAGCATCCAACATGGCACTCAAACTGCGAGGCAACACTGGGATATAGAGATGGCTCCACTTCATGGGGAAAAGCAGAGAACATAGAATCTCTGAACAAACAGCCAAGAGACTCATTTGATCCGACACCAACAGCACCTTATGCTCACATGCAAGTGAATACCACGTATACATGATATTACTAATATCAAGACACTCAAACAACACCCTAAAAGGCAGGCTGACGTACGCAATGGGCTGCAATCCCGGAGGAGCCCAGAAGCGAATCAAATTATTAAGAATATTCAACTGCACCTCAAACGCTCCGGGTGGGGGTGCTGGTACCTCCTCGCATATGTTCAGAATGTACCTTCCAAACGGTGCCTCAGATCGGNGGCAGACTGACATAAGCAATGGGCTGAAGCGACGGAGGATCCCAGAACCTTACGCTCGAGTTCAATATACTCAACTGCACCTCAAACGCTCCGGGAGGGGGTGCCGGTACCTCCTCGCATATATTCAGAATGTATCTTTCAATAGGTGCCTCCATCAAATCCGTCGTAGTGGCCAATCGATACAGTTGGGTAAGGTAGGTTCGAAAGGCAGCGAGGTAAGGCCAGGCTGATAAAAGACATAAAACCCGAGGAGCGTAGTAAGTCTTTTTCTTTCCGGCTTCTTCGGATTCTTCGTTGGCTCCCTGGTCGTATTCTTCGTATACCGTTAGGCAGGTTCCGTAGAGTTTACCCGCGTTGGATTCGGTTAGTACAAAGTGATGGATGCGTGGCATTTTGAATTCGGTGGTGGGGTAGATAAACTAATTAAATGGGTGTAACATTAAAATTAATAAGAAAGACGTGAGAGGAGATGCAAGTAACCAAAATTGGAACAATGACAATGTAAACACACCTCAGAGCATTCAGGATGACAAAACTGAGGAAGCTTAGCATTAAGCGGATGCTTGGGTCGATCCTCGGCAGGATACCGAGCCGTAATAACCGGCTCCAGAATACAATCCTTCAATATCTCTCCATGCGACGTATGCGCCTCCGCCACTCCCGAAAAGTTAGTGTTAGTAGGAGCCATACTATTCTTATCATTCCCACGTATCGAGGCATCAAAATCATCAGAGGAGCAAGTGGACGAAGTGGAGAGTGACTTGCGAAATCCAATTGAGGAGAGATGGACGTGATCCACTTGACCCGTGCCACCTGGGAGATGCGAGCTTCGCGATTCAAAACGCATTTCCGTCCGGGCATCCAAATCATCATACGCGGGGTTGGGTGGATCCTCTTCGGTAACGTCCTCCGCACTCTTTTCAGAGGGTTTACTCGATACCACGATGAAGTACTCCACGAGTCTCATACTATCAGCTTCTTGTTCCATACTTGAACTTTTCGAGTTGCGTTTCGACTTGATCCCAACTTTATCCTTCAGTGAGCCACGTCTTCCCATACGGGGTTTACGAGAACCAGATCCAAGGTTGATATGGATGTGTTTTGCTTCGCATTCTTCGTCAATGGTGGGAATGATGGCGGGAGAGGCGTGAATCTTTTTCGCCCTGACTCCGTTGGTTGGAGACGGTGTGTCGGATAGTTCGCTCATCCTTCGGGCTAGGGATAGGGCGGCTATTAATTCTTCTTTGTTGTTGGATTGTAGGGGAACGCCGAGGGAGGTTAGTTCTTTTTTTAGGTCAGCTATGGACATGGTTGACATGGGTTTGAGATTGTTCATCGCCATGGTTGAAAGGGGTTAAAGTAGGAGATTGAGGTGATCAATTTATTAGTTAAAGAAAGGTTGGTGAAATTGATTTATTATCAAGGCAACAACCAGGTATCAAACGCAAGCGTGATAATGATCATTGCAAATCCAGAGGCAAATCCATCAAACGATTCATCGGCAACACCAAATGATGGGCAGACACAAACAAGAGGCTCACACGATCGATAAAAACCAAATTTATGTCTGCATCTGCACCACGGCAGAAGAACCATGCTTCTTTTGGTCAAACCGGTGTACGTGTTGGCACAATGTGATGGGGGCCGCTGTAATAATAGTCATTTTCAATCATAACCGTCATTTACTCACGAAGTTCTGATGACTCTAATGTGGGTCACTCTTCTTCACGATCTAGGTACCAGTCTGAGTCATGAATGCGCAAGAAAACGTCCTGGTGGCATAGGTCCCAAGAGGAAATCCTGTGGGGGAGGTCCAAGAGGTGGGGTAATATGGTACTTTACCTACTTCTCCTACATAGGTATAAGTACACTACGTAAGCATCCATTTGATTACCGTAGTTTAAGGTATATATGCTCCAAATTTACCCTCAGAAG
>JALLAY010000745.1:0-12923 GCA_036939635.1 Cyclotella baltica
ACATGTTGAATAATAGTCACGACCTGACCCTCCTTTTTGAACCCAAGATCCTTGTAGGATGTATGGAGAATGATGATGAATTTGTGCTTTGTCTATAGTTATGGGCAGGGACTCATAAAGTACACTCTTTGCAAGATTTTTTTCATTCTTGTCGCCCAAACCAAAGTAACCAATGTTCAATGTGGGCAGCAATGGAGATGGGGTTAGTATCATTGAAGTAATTACTTTTATCTCAGTTAAAATAGTAAAAAATTAATCTATTAAGAATAAATACCAGCATGAGCAATTCTTCTCTTTTATCCCTTGCCTGCTCATGTGAAGGATCAATAATGTAGACCAAACTGCTCATTCATGCTTGTATGACTGGCATCATAAAACTTGTGTACAGATAATTCACTTATCCTTGCCGGAAACACCACTTGATGTAAAATGCGTAGCCATCGGGGTAATACTCATGGGATTGTAAGCCCCCTTTGTGATGCATTTTTGCTAAACAAATCACAGTATCTCAACCGACAACTCTAACCTCAAGAGGTTCAAATAGTGTAGTGTGTTTAGTATCATCTTTTAAGTAATAGGCCAAGAGATGTCACTGTGACTTATCTCAAGTTCATGTACAATGTTGACCAAGCTGCTCATTCATGCTTGTAAGACTGGCATCGTAAAATCTTGTATAGGTAATTCACATGTTTCTTGCCAGAAACACCACCTGAGGTATACTGCATAGCCATCAGGGCAATACTCTTTAGCCTCTTTGTGATGCATTTTGCTAAACAACTCACAATTTAACTGACTAGACTAACCTCAAGAGGTTAAGATAGTGTGGAGTGTTTAGCATCTTATTTCTTGGGAACTTTAGTAAGCTTTTTGGGCACCTTTTGGGTACAGTTTGTCATTGGCCCCATTGTGGCCTTGTAGCTAGATAATGGATATGTAATGTCACCAATATCATTTAGAAACACTTAGTATCAATTGCTATCAATAGGAAAAAAAACATTGTCACCTCTTAGTTACCCCTTCTACTAACATCGACCACAGACTTGCTTGTCACAAATGGAACACCCACACACACTGAAGTTATACCCAGCAAAACTAAACAGACAGAGCGGCCTGATACCACATAGTATGTTTTCACATCTTATTGTACATTAAGATCAAACGGGCTCAATAAATGATTTAGAGCTTACAACTTACAACCATTAATAAGTAATTCAAGAAAGTGATGTTGCAACCCAATAAAAGATTTGTTTGGTTGATGGAAAGAGTCATATAACCAATGTCTGTGGCACGTTACCAAACAATAGAATGCCCTGCCACAAGTAAAACCACAGTGTTACACACTCCGTGCCCATTTTACAGCGTCAACTTGAGTCAGTTTCCCCCTATGCCATTGTTACGTGTTCAACTCGAAGCTGTTGATTGTTGCATTGTGTGTATGTGTATAATGTAAGGACCACTCTGGTGATTTGGGTGTATTGGTGACAAAGAGAACAAGCCGAATCAAACCAAAGCGACGACAGCCAGAAATTTATTAAATGCCTCTGATGATATGGATATTGGTCAAGAAATTCATGAAATTGTAGTTTCAAATGAATGTAAATTTGTAACAGCAGAGACAGAAGTTTTTACCCGATGACCACACTCACAAGATTTGGATTTGCTAATGGCCGAGACCACCAGGCGACTTTTTCCGTTGAGGTAGATTTGGTGACACCACAAGCGCTGACGGATTGTTGGGGAGGGTTGTGATCGATGGTTAGTTAGTCTGCTTCGTAGGATTTGGCTGAGTTGTTTTTTCTTTGGGGGTTAAATGGATGGAGACATGTCTTGTGTCCGATGAAGGATTAGATCGATTACATGACAGTGTCCATAAGTTGTTATGTTTTCTTCGACATCTTTCATCGCAACTTCGACAGTTATATTGAACGAAGCCTCCTCGATGTACTGACACTCTGACACAGACCTACACTTAATTTGCCCGGAGACGGTTCCAAATAACCCGCTGTTGAATTCGTCTGCTCATGAGCCATATGATTCACTTCTATAGATCCCAAGGGAGGGAATACATTGATCGTTGTGTTATTCAAATCAATTAAATCGTTTTCATGGAGGGACGACGTGTCCATTGATGACTGTTCATTGTTTCATCTTCGGTCATTAGTCTTCATTGTTCTACGGTGTCACCGGCTACAGACGTGATAGACACGGCCGTTGGAGGATGATTAACGATTGGATTGTGTCGCTCTCTTCCCTGCCCTTCCCCTTGTGTGGTGTCGGTTGCGTTGCCTCCATGTAGATGTTGGCGGAGGTTGGCGGATTTTGATTTGTGCCGTTCGCCGTCAACCGTCAAAGAGTCAACAAGAGGTTCAAGTGACAAAAATGAGTGGCGGAGGATATCTACAGTACACGTGAATTATTGTCAATATAACTTCAAATGTAGTTTTATATCTTAAATAATATTTAACATATTCAATGCAATCTTACCTTTAAAAATATTTAAACTCTTACGTAAGTATGCGGTTCTACTTCTTCATTAACAAACTAAATTGCGCCTGGCATAACTGTTTCTTCTTGCCACCAATCCTCCCATTCTCTTGGACTAAATTCCTACAATTTGGAAACTTGCACAACATTCTCTGATGTTTTATACATACCCGAGTATTCTTATATGATATTATCTTACAGATGCAATATTTACAACGATTGGAAGCCCGTACCAAATAATTTTTCCACGCCACTCGAACAGCATTACTTTGGTCAAGTTAAGCTTGAGTGGGTTCTTCTCCAGCCTCAATCATTTTGCTGACCAATTTGCTGGCATAGGGAGCAGACTTCGTGACTTGATCAAAAGCCCTCTTGAAATCTGGGTCGGCAAGTTGCTCAGGACTTGGGGTTTTGTTGGCTCGAACCAGCTCCCACACCAAATGCGAGTTCCATGCCACTCGAAGAGCAAGGCTGTCGTCAAGTTGTTCTTTCGTGGGTTCTTCTCCAGCCTCAATCATATCCTTTACCAATTTGCTAGCGTAGGCAACAGACGCGGTGACTTGATCAAAAGTCCTCTTGAATTCAGAGTCGGCTAGTTGTTCAGGACTTGGCGCTTTGTTCGCTCTAATCAACTGCCACACCAAATGCGAGTTCCACGCCACTCGAAGAGCGAGGCTGTCATCAAGTTGGGCTTGAGTAGGTTCTTCTCCAGCCTCAATCATTTTTCTGACAATATACGATTTATAAGCAATGCCACTTTGAATGATGTCAAAATCTTCATCACCACGTAGTCCACTATGGAATCGATCCCACTCCTCTTTAGTTTTTGATACCAGGTAGCGTTGACGAGCTATTTCGCTCAGTTCGAGGCGCTTCAAGAGTCTCTCTTCAGCTGTCAACTCGCCTTCCTGCTTCACGTGGTAGGAATAATAGGCAAAGTCGTGAGTTTCAGTTGTGCCAATCTCAAGATTAATCATCCCCATCACCCAATCGAAGTAATTGATTTGCTCTGGATCGTACATATTCAGACCGTGGTATTGATGCGTTTTCTGAGGATGAAGCTTACGCCCGAGAAGATGCAGGTAGGTCGACACCATATCATACTTGATCATTTTCTTGTTTACATTGAACACCTCTGTGGCATAATGACTGGAGCAAGACACAGGCAATGGTTTATTGTATTTGTCATAATGCGTCAGGGCGTGAAAAGTCACAAGGTTGCGAGGATAGTGATACATCTCGTCTTTCGTGATACCTCCCATATCTTGACGAAAGCGTTTCAATGCTTCGGCTTGGGATGGAAAGATGCGTTGTTGTGCCATTGTTTCGAGTAACTGAAGCTCTTCAATTTGAATTTTTGATTTGCCTGTGTGAGGTTTGCCAAGACCCATCAACTTTTCGTCAATATCAAAGAGAACCATGTGGAAATCAATGCAGCCAATGCGAGACTGTACATCTTCTTTAGTCAAGTCTATTCCTCCGTGTTCGGCATAGATATGGCAAACGTCGCTGAGATTTCTCGGACACTCAGCATTGAAATGGCAGAAGTTGCGCTTCGATTTATCCTCTGGACTCGCTCGATCGAATTCCTTGAGCTTAGCATAATTGAGGCAGTCCAACACAAGAATTGTCGGAGACGGACGTTTGCTCATGTTGGCTATCCAGCCGCGTTTCTCCACACAGTCTATGAGACTTTGCACTTTTTCGTTCCATTGATTTGAATACTCTTCAGTAAGCCCGTTCGTATGGATTTGCTCGTTCAAATCTTCAAGATCGTTGTTGATTCTGACAAAATCATTTTGGATGTGAGCGGGACGTAGAGATGCTGAAGCAGTAATATGACTTTTGAAGATTGATTTTCCATCTACAGTTCTAAGGCAGACATCCAGTGATTGGCATGGCGACGGCAGCGATAGTTTACTATAATCGGGAAGAATGGCCGGGTGCTCAATGATTTGCGTTGACATTGATGATTTGACTGACTCCTTGACCCTCTTGGTCTTCTTTCTGGATGTTGTTTTATTTGGAACATTGGGGTTGCTATTCTCGTTGTTTACAATTATTATTCTCTTACGAGGGCTAGCCATCATTGAAAGACAAAGGAGTTGTTTAAGCGAAAGAACAGAAGACACAATCCCAATTCACCCAATAATGACAATCAAATCTCCTTCGTGGGGTTGGCATTTACAAGTTCCAACTTGTCTTGCTGGACGAGGATCAACAGGTGGTTTTATGGTACCTTTGAGATCTATGATTTTGAATTGTAAATTTAAAATGAGATACGATAATAAGTCAATCAAAGCATCTTCAGTTGTCAGCGTCAAATGCCTCAATATTCCAGCGGTAGCAAAGCATCTTGGAATGAAGAGGAAGGTTTTGAAGATTCACTGCCTGCCACTCCTCCGGCTTCTATACCGTCGCCTACATCCTCCGTTTCAACTGAATGTTCGCTAGTTCCTCCACCTCCTCCGCCTGATTCTGAGGAGTCAGACAACAGCAACTTCCAAGATGAAGCATCCGGCGATTCAAACTCGGACAGGGCGATGGATGAAGAGTGTAGCTCTAGTTCGAGTGGCTCGAGTGGTCAAAATGAAGGCAGCATCAAACATAATGAAGCAAAGTCGAAGAGTCAAATGCAATGGCAGCAAAAAGGAAGCTTCGATGTTTCTATTGCAAAAAGTTTCATTGAAACTCCAAATAGATCATTCATTTCGAATCATGACTCTGGCTATGAATCTTACGAGGACGATGAAGAATTGATGGGTGATTTGTTTGACTTACTGGATCAGGCAACACCTGAATCTAGACGGTCGGCAAGGTACGATCCGCCTACAGATGAATCATCGCCTGCTTCGATAGACGAAATCATTCGTAGAAAGCTGCCACCGGTATTTGGAGTTGCAAGAGTGTTTGTTTTGCGCTGCGCTGTAAATAAATGGCACAGTGCGTGTGCATTTGAGAGGAGATTATTAAAGTACGATGGTTTTGTGAGGTCAATTGATCGCATTGCCTTAAAGATCAGAATGCGGAGGCCGTTTTCATATCTCGTAAGTTTTTCAATGAGTTCAATTCTGTAACATAGTATTACAAATAGCACTCTAAAATTATTTTGCTTCCGATGCCCGTGTGCACTTGGTCCATCTAGAGATCTGAGGCACTACGAAGAAATGCTGCTATCCTGGCCATGCTTAGGGCCTTAGGCAAAGTTTTCTTGAGAGTTGCGTTTCAATTGTGGATTCATACTTTCAGAAAATTCCTTGAAAAGTGTTTGATACTGAACGAATACATATCAAGCGTACATATTATCAAGCTGAAACGACGCTGCTTGATGTCGTGGATGGTCTACACACAAGATACAATCAAAAAGAGGAAGATATTATTTCTCATGATGATTTTCAACAGATGGAGGCTATGGGCCGAGGAGAGAGTAGAGGAGAAAAATAAGCAACATCTCGCATTGATGCATTGGGCCACTACTTTATGTGCTAAGACATTCGTCGCCCTGCGAAAACAAACCCGACAAAGCAAAGAAATGAATCGTCGTCAACACAGCAGCTATTCTTGTCCAAACAAATTCCTATCCCCTTCCAAGAGAGCAGGGCTGTATAGAACAACGCCATCAAAGACATGGAGTGGTACCATTCATCGACCATTCTCTATTTCCTACAGATCTCCAGAACAATCAATGGTATTGAACAAAACTCCAGATCCCTTCGGCATTTTACTAAGGACACAGACTGGCTTACAAGCACCTACTAGCCTTCATTACGACTCTGCCGCAACTCGCAGTCGTTACAGCTCTCATCGGAGCAAAGAATGTTCAGTCCAATACAATGATGTGTGCAACAACAGAGGTCCAAAAGCATATAATTTCAGGTTCTCGCAAGCAAAAGATAAATCATCAAGCCATACAGGATCTGTCTTGCAGCGCCTATTTCAAAGTAGCAATCACATTACACATGATTCCAACCACAGACTGTACTCGGTACCTTCAAACTCGGTTAGAGACACGAGAGCTATGTACAAAGATAGATATGAGATTGCAAGTTTACTTGACGAGATGGTCTCTGAAGTTGAAAAAAACTATAATTCGCATTGGCATTGGTATCCTCAGCCGAGAAGTTCACAATATGCCGGGTATGCCGGATGCAATGAGGAATTGTATGGTCGGTTATAAGGTAAATGGTTGCAACTTCCCACGTTGTTCGGTGGAATATCTCTGAATGAGAACTCAAAGCACTTACACACGGCTCAAATGAGAACTCCAACTGGGAATGCACTTTGCTTGCTCATAAATCAAACAAAAACAATAATCCAAACATGAATGCTATACGTACTAACATCCAATGCTCATGCGGAACAATCAAGATTGCCATTGATTCTGCATCTGCCTTGAGATTTGTCTGCTACTGCAAAGATTGCCGAGGTTATTACAATACTCTAAATTCACTTGCACTCAAAAAGAATCTCCCGCAAGTCCCTGCAAAGTTAGATCCGTTTGGGGGAGTAGATGTAACTCAGATTTATCCCCATGAAATCAAGATACTCGATGGCCAGGATGAACTTGAAACATGCCTCATTAGAGACAAGTCACCGTACCATCGAACCTACTGCAAATGTTGCTGTACACCACTGTACTCGATAGGTCAGGGTACTGGAGCTGCTTTGTTGAATTCAGCTCTCTTGTCAGATGAGGCTCAAACAAATGAAGTTAGGTATAGGATTATTGGCAGGAACGCTTTGAAGGGTGATGGGTCGGTGGAAAAGCCAAGCATGAGCTGGAGTGTTCCACTTGGTTGGCTGTTTACCATGCCCAAAAGGGTTGCTAAGAAAGGAACAGGTGTTCAACCAGAGCCCGATAGCATTGAAGGAAAGGATGTAAAGATTCTTGAAGGATTTAAGGAGGGGTAAAGTGTAGACCATTATCAGCCATCGTCATCTAGGTTTATTCTTCAATGTTGAGTATTTTTATTCAGGCAAAAATAGATCAAAAATAATGTGTCTAATAATCAAGAGATGGTCTAACAACAAACTATTCAATTACTTAGTAGTCTCTTCTGGTGCTTCGTAATCTGGGTTGTCTTGAATAATGACAATTCCCTCCAAAACACTGCTGACACTAAGCACCTCTTCCGTTCCAAGTTCTGCACGCTCTTTTGTGCTAATCAATACAGGAGTCGTATGAGTCTGGAAACCAGTGATTGTTTTGGGCTTACCAGCTTGACCAACGGTCTCCACGGCCTGTCCGACACGAACAGTCACTGGCCTCCATGAGAGGTCCTCATTCACTGTGATCAACATTCGTGGATTCATTGCACATGTGAGGTAGTAGAGAAGATAATGTGTCTTATCCAGAAGTGTCGTCTTAAGGTCAAGGCAGGAGTGGATCAATACAAGAACACCTCCAAGTGATGGCCCGCTGGTGAGCAACCTGTCAGAATGCATGGGTGCCAGGGTCATGAGCCCTTTGCTCATGTGAAGCATGGCCTGTGCGATGCGTACACAAAACATGTGCCCAGCCTCCTTGCTGTAAAAATCACTCAGTTGTCGCAACAATCCGGCAACGCGGGAATTGTTAGTACCCGCACTGGTCAAACCCATAGCTAGAATTGCATTTTGAGAGATTTCATTGTCCGGGTCATGTGAAAGCCTCGACAACTGATCAATTACGCTAAAGTCTGGATTGGATACATTGAGAACACCTAGAGCAAGAGGGATCGCACGCTTGATTGGGAGCTCACAATAATGAAGCAAATGATCAAATGAACGGAGTGCCATCTCTGCCCCTACATCTTCTCCCATGGTGATCAAAGCAATGCCAATCACTGCAGCCATTTGGTGCTCTGCATCTTCCTCAAGATGTTCAGCACATTGCTGGAGCATCTCCTGTACCTTGAGCACATTGCCACTACCAGCATACGCGCAAGTCTCCAATACAATCACTGCAAACTTTGATATTTTATGCTCGATGGTTCGAATCGCTTCTAGCATCGCCTCGGACTTCTCCATTCGGCCAAGGAAGAGGAGACCAAGACCCAGCACCAGAAATCGAGTGTGTGAGTGGTCAAGCTCTTCATCTGTTGCCTCCATCAACCTTTGCACAATTGTCCCACCCACAGAGTCATCACATTTTCCAACATAAATCATACCTAGGGCCAATCCAGCAAGAGAAACCTCCAACATGGTATTGGGACCAGAGTTCTCCTGTTCGACAACAGGAAGTAGGAGCTCCATAACATCCTCTCGTGCAGACCCTGCGTATGCAATTCCAAGTCCTGTGCATGCTGCACACTTCATGATGTGGGAATCACCATTGACGTGTTCATCCAGCAGAGCAAGGGTTGGGTCGGCTTCATTACGAACACCACTACTGAGCATTCCAACTGCAAGTGCTGCTCCGGCTTTAACATATTCTTCAGATGAGTACAAGAATTTATCAATCTGTGCCAGGCCTTCTTCAACATTCCAAAGTTGGATAAGTCCTAGAGATGCCGATGCTGCCATCATACCATGATCTTTGTTCTTGTACAACCAATCATTATCTGGAGTCATGAGCTAGAAAATAGGAGTCAAAATGGCAAGTTAGACAAAAGTAATCTTAACTAGTCCAATATCATCCCACACTTACCTTATCCTGTCCAAATCCAGCATTTACAAAGGCATTCACGTAAGTACTAGCTAAATTGGCCCTAGCGGAATCCACTACAACTCCACCATCCCTCGTCCTACGACTAAATCCACCAGTCTCGGCCAAATGACTCTTGTAAATATCCTCAGGAGTCTTCGGGTCCATCACATCCAAATCTTGAGCAACTTTGAGAAACTCAGAGGATAATTTTTCATTGCCAATTATTTCATTCAGCTCATCTTCGTCCTCTCCTTCATACGTGTAGTTGATACGTTGTCGGGCAAGGAGGAGGCACATTTGACGTGTCATGAGCTTGTCTTCTTCGCAAGATTGAAAGAGGGTTGGGATGGCTTCTTCGTTGTTCATTTTGAGTGCTATGCGGAGAGCATCGTGATACTGTTTCTGTTTCAGGAACAGTTCGTAGGCTGTTTCAAGGACCTCCTGCAGATAATCATTGAGTATTGGCGCATGAAGTGAGATCCATTCTCTTCTTATTTGACAAAATAAATAACAAGATCAATTCAGTACAGAAGAGCGCTGCAAAGCATCCCCTGTACAATACCAATACAGCTCTAGACTAATGAACTCTGTCAACTCAAGCATGATAAGACCCAGTAGTCAAAAATGATTCTTTGTCTAACTTGTCCAAGACAGAGGGAAAATACCTCAGTGTTAAGTAAATTGGCCCAAAAGAGTCCAGTGGGGTATACTCTGCAGCGCACCATTGCAATACAATCTAAACTTCAACAAGTGAAGAACTCACCTCATAATCATCTGGATCCGACATGAAATCCGCAGTCTTGATCAGATACAAACAAACTCTCCTATAATTCTTTTCATCAATCCCATCCCCCTCCAATATCTTCTTCAACCTCTGCACCTCAATCAACAGATCAATTGCCTCCGCCTCGGCATTATGAGCCACGTGAAAAGGAACAATCACATCCACCATTTTGAGTAAATCTTGGAATGGTTCGTCCTCTTCGGGATCAGCACCGTCAAGGGTACGAGCTGTGTATTCTTGACCTATTTCACCGGCGAGGGAGCGGACGAATTCGTGTCCCCAGGAGCCTAGGTCGTCTTTGGCCCTGGGGTCGTTGGTTTTGGCTAGGGTTGCGTAGTCGGAGGATGCTTGGAGTTTGAATTTGAGGGATTCTCTCTCTTCTGTAGGTACAAGAAGTTATGCAAGCAAGTAAGAAAAAAAGAAAGCAAAAATAAAGTGACCAATTCAATGGATCAAATAGCATTCATGACAACGTCAAACATTCAGAGCAATTAAATCTTAAACAAAAGTAAGGATAGACTAAATTAAGTAGTGACCACTTCTAAACACATACAGCGATAGAGTTTAATAATCCTCACTCATCTTGAAAATAGAAGGCACAGTCCTGAAACTTAATGAAAAGACTACACATCAAACGTAGATGCCTGTTACACAGTCAAACACTAAAATCGAAATCAGAGCAACAAAACAAATCTCATCCTCAGACAAACAGTCAACACTTAACACAAAAATGATGTCATTATACAATTCACAGGAGATCACGGTGCAGACAACAAAAATTACCAACCCTCATCAAAAACATACCTAGAGAAACAAGAATAAATCACACAGTCTCGCATGAAAGCAAAACTTGCATCAAATGCAGCTCCACAAATCTAACTCTCAGAAATTTTCCACAGGGCTCAGGCAATAAAGCCCCATATAAACACATAAATATCAAGATTAAATCATCAAACAACATCACCAAAGGCACTCACCCCTCTTCCCAACAGTCATTGCCAAAACCGCCAAAACATCCCCCAACCTCGCCTTCAAAAACAACTCATCCCCCCCAAAAACAACCCCCATCCCCCCATAATAAACCTTCAACTCCTCAAAATGCCCCCTCAAAAACTTGAGAGGCTTTGGAACCGAAGTCATACTGCTCGTAGCCGAGCGTAATTCGTCCACCATAATTTCGAGAGATTTCAACCGCAGCTCCGTTGTTACCTCGGGTTCGGTCGAGAGGAGGGTGGAGACGCATGTTTCAAGGCGTTCTTTTAGGGCGGCGTCTTCTTCGGAGAGTTCGGGTTCGGGTTCTTTTTTGGTGGAGTTGTCTTTTGTTGGGGTGGGGGTGGTTAGGGATGTTTTTTCTGTGGATTTGGGTGCCATTTTTTAGTTATTGTTTGGGTGATTTTTAATGAGTGGTGATTTGGAGAGAGGTGCTACTGGAGGAATGCAGGTGATGGTATGAGAGTGAAGGTTATGCTCGTTGATAGTGGGTCGTTTGTGGTTGACGGGTGCTAGCTATGGAATCATTGCGTCCATCGGCCGACGGCGTTCATGGAGCAGGCTTTATTTTGTGGGTGAAGCGTGTGGATCATCTGGTGCTATCTTTGGGAGGCACATTAGTTTGCCCACTTAAAATCATTTGGAGGGCTTTGGTCACACGTGTAAATTCAAGCGCCGATTCGGGGTCTTGAATTTTAATGCTATTGCCCACATATTTTCGAGATGAATGATGATGAAGGCCGTCGAAACTCTTGGGTGTCCGATGTGGACATAACCTGACATAACTCGGATACACTCTCACCTCTACCACTGTAAAAATGAGAAAATGCAGGACGCTTGACAGGTCCTTAAAACTACTATGGTCAAGGATGGTATTCCATCCAGTATTTATAATGGGCTCATTGAATCCATATGTAGATCAGCCCATCATAAACATTCAGACCGTGGTATGTAGAAGACACCGATAATAGAGTGGTTGTAGCACCAAAAATGCGCGCCGGCGCTTGGCGGGGCGGCCACGATTAGACTTCATTTTTTTGGCGTGGCGCCGGCGCCTCAAGCCATCGGCTTCAACATTCAACAGGCTTCAACGCTTCAAGGTTGTTTCAACGTCCTATCAACGTCGTCTCGAGAGGTCTCGAGACTGCTTCAGAGGCGCAGCGGAGCCGTCGTCGTCGTCGCCATCCTCTCATCCATTGCGGTCAGTGCAATGGATAGGGGATGGTGACGACCGTTGGGCTTGTCCCATCAAGATCAGCTTAGATCAGCTTCCCCCCCTCTCTCTCGTGAAAGATGGGATGAAGACGATGGCCATATGGTAGTGTTTACTGTTTGCTCGCGATGCACGAGATCGTCTTTTAAACCCGGGGATGGCGGCAACAGTGCCGCGTGGCAACCTACGATGTAATTTCAATTTACTAAATATCAATTTTAATAATTTTATCTTGTAAATAATGTACGTAATTGCCAGTTATAAGTTATTTGTGCACTTGCACACTGCTGCCGTGTCCATCGCCGTCTTGTCCCATCTAATTCTCAGGGGGGAGGGCGACGACAGCCATCACACAATCACCGCCAGCTAGACGCCAAAAGAGTAGCATCCTGTGGCATCTATGTTTGTTTGAAACATTTGTCTGCGATTGCGATTTCAATCGAAATTGTAATCGCAGACAAACATCAAAAGTCAAACCTAATCAAAAATCACAACGCTCAATTTACGACAGCTATAACCACCGCCGGCAGGAGGGACGAAGGGTGCAATGATGGCAGACATGGTTGCCCGCTTTACTTGCGATGGAGGGGGTATGGTGATGGTTGATGTTGTTGATGTTTGATTTTTGGTTAAGAGGAGGTCTCGCGTCTCTCGATCCGTAGCCGGCGAAAAATGTCACTATTGATTCCTCTGTGAAATTCTACAGGCGGGAAAGTGGCGTGATTTTCATGATTTGCCGCCGGTTTTGCGCCATTTTGAAAATCGGTGTGGCGTGTGCGGCTTGAAGTTAATCGTGGTTGATGGTAAAGTCGATTTTCAGCGCG
>JALLAY010000746.1:0-13021 GCA_036939635.1 Cyclotella baltica
GTTGCATCATATTTACTACCTTCTACTAATAGGCTATGAGCTCAAACACAGACAACAAGCAAGCAAGCAAGCAAACAAACAAACAAACAAACAGCATGACCGCATCAATGACCCTTGCTGCTTTACAATATAGATTATCAGAGAGAAATATGGGGTGGAGAGATAATAGGCCAATTATATAGTATACTTTCCCTCATCCTCATTAATAGATGCATCAAAGATCATTTTTAAACTTTGATTAGAGCAAAATTGCATGGCATGCTACCACAGAAGAATCAATCCCATGAAAGCATTAATGGACTCAATGTACATATCCAAGGGAAAGCCACCAAACCCGTTCAATAATATCATAACCTCCTATTTGCAGTACCAATATCCCCACCAATGGTAACCACCTTTTTTGTTGCAGCAGTTACCACAAGCAGTCCCACAAGCATCATCTTTTTTAATGCATTCGCTACTTGGTCGACATCCTGCCCACTTGCACACTCCCGATTTACAGTCTGAAGCACTATCACACCAATCTCCGTTATCTCTTTTTGGTACACAAATAAATGATGCATTGCACAATTCTGTCTTGGAGTCACAGGCCTTATCCCGAAAACATCCTTGACCACACTTCTTCAAAACAGTATTGCAACGATCTCCCTCATCCATACAATCACGATCTTGTAAGCATGGCCCACCTCTGTCACTTTTCGGGTGACATCTAAATGCTGCAGTAGGAGATAATCCCTTCCCACATTGTTGATCCTCACCACAATCGTCATCATTGTCACATGTTGTACCACAAACGCTGGCAAAGCACGTACCTTGGCATTGGGAAAACCCTGGCACACATACTTCTCCATCACTCTTTTTTGGTTTACATGTCCCTACTATGCCTCCACAGAATTCGTGACTTCCACAATCACCCATATTACATGATTTTCCACACTCAAAGTCCCAAGTGCATTCACCGCCTTGGCAGTCAGAATGTTCATTACACTTTTCTCCATCAATTTTTTTTCGCTGACAGGTTTTTATTATAGAGACTAATCCGATACTTTCACACCGTCCTGATATGCAATCATCATTCTTCGTGAAAGACACAAATATGTATGTTAAACCTTTGACTGTTAATAGTAAGCAATGAAGATCAAAAGACTTGCCTCGTAACAACGCTCGCCATGAGGAACCAGAGGCTCACATATTCCTCTTCGGCTGCAGTAACCTGAATCACAATGTTCATCTTCACCACAAGGCTCTCCCATGTTTGCTGGACTAAGCTCTACTGTCCACTGGACTCCATTGACAGGTGTATTCGCAAGGTCACCATTTTTATTAAGAAATCGTGATTTTGTTGCACTGCCACCCCATATTGGTGGCTTTACATATTTTACCTGAAGATAGATTTCGTCATTTTCTGTGACACATTTCCCTGCAAGTGATTCTTGGCTTCTATCGGAGCTCCTAACAATCCATTGATAATTTTCATCAGCAACATTTGTGTGATCATCAAGATATAAAGAAGTAGAAAACATTCCTCTTCCTCCAGAAAGCCAGAGATTGTTTTGAATATTGTTCTGGAGGTAAACAATATCTCCATATTTGATGCAACTACCAGCCATTGGATCTGGTGACATCTTCAACACTCTTGGATTTTGATTTGGGACAGCATGATTTAACTTGCTTCTAATAGTCCATCTGAATCGGTCAAGGTCACCAACAGATGCACCATTACCTAACCTCGTGCCCATAACTTTAACATTTCCTGCTATTAACCCTAACCACTTCCTGCTATTACCAGACGAAGATGCCAATGACAAGTACATGCCATCTCCATATGCAAGGACTAGGCTGATACTACTCCATGGCTCGTTACGCACTGGAAGTCGTTCTTTCCACGGACAGCCTGCTGCCAAGCGGTGCTTTCCTGTGACAAGTCCTGGTGATTCAATTGTACCAAGCAGCTCATTCCAACGAGGGGTCTATGAAAAAGAGGAAAAAATCTTGATTGGTCCATGCTTAAGGGCAATGACTTCTCAGATATGATATCGTACCCAATACGTTGATGCAAAATCCCCTGCCCTATATATATCATCAATTACAATTCCAAATTCTGCAAGACCTGTGGAAAAATAGTCCAGTCGGATAGAGAAGATATTGCAAGGCTGTGCAACAAAAGGAATTAAATGATCGTACCTGCACCATATGCATTATCACTGATAGGAGAAATGTACCAGCAAAGTGAGCAATGGTGACTTGTGTGATAGCAGATTAACAAGTTGCACATACCTCCCAACATAAAATATAGAATCATCAGCCATGACCACTTTCGCATGATTGCCCACCTAAATAGTGGCAACAAGTGAGGAAGTACGTGAGTATATGTGGTTCGACCAGTTTAAAAGAAAGCAAAAAGAAAGTAAAAAGAAAGTTACTCACCTGCCCTCCTCTGAAAACTCCATCTTCGCTGTATCGCTTAAATGTTTCTTCTTGAGCCGACATTCTCACATGACCAATCTCAGAGTATTGACAGATTAGATTAACCACTTCTCCGTCTGAAATAGGATTACCATCTTCATCTTTCGGGCGTTTTTCAGGAAAGATAGCTAAGTATGCATAAATCCAATCAGCAACATTATCCAAACTCCATCCATAACCATATCCACCTTCAGTGAGTCTTCTGTCTGGAGATATTATGTTGTCATGAAACTCTATATCATCCTTGCGAAGGTCGGATTTGCATAAGAAATAATCGCACTTATCAACATCTCTCTTCATGGGCCATGCATTATTATTTTTACGGTAAACTCTTGCCCAATAGTCATAACCTAGAAGGGATAAAATTCGACAGTTAGAAACAAGGGAGTCAATGTTAATATAATTCTAAATTACAAACTCACCATTTCCTTGAGTACCATCCTCTATGCAAGAATATGGAATAAATAAACAATTTATTACACTGAGGTATTATAAAATATCAGCATACTGCAAAACATGTGCGCTGGGCATTTACGCTGACATTGTGCCACACCTGACAAAGAAGACTGGAGTTAGAATTTTAAGGGAACAAACCAGAATAAATAGATAATTGTTGAAAAATTACCTCCAAAAATAGGATTCGCTTCTGCATAGAAAGTAGCAGGATCTGCTCCAATGGCACATGGAGCACTGAGCATCAATGACACGGTTACTCTTTTGCTAAGTGCTATACTTATAGCTTCAATCAATCTCCATGTATCATCAAACACAGTAATCCCTGTGGTTCCCGAGACACTGTAACCTTTATTGGCAGACACATATGCCGCAGCTCCAAACATGTATATTGGTAGCATATCCTGCTGGGACAGTTTCACTGATTCTTTAGCAGAAGTAATCATTGAGTACATAGCAAGGTCACTTGTTTTTTCACCAACACTAATTGGATCACTGTTACTGTCAAGCTGTTTTATCAATTCAGCCAATCTTGCTACTGGTATTATTCGAAATCCTCCTCGTGTTAAAGATCAGCTGATAACGGACATGATTTCTTCTCGATGACTCATGAAAGACGTTTTGTCCGTGTAACGGACAAGCGCATTTCGGAGTATATTGCTCGTTAAGTAGCGAAAGAGCAGATGTCCGTTCACGCGTCCGGATGTGACAAGGTTACGGACGTCTGTACGACTCCCCCGTTCGCTGTGATAAGCTCCCCAAAAATCAGAGTTTGTTTCTGAAGTCAAATGTACTGTATCCGCTCTGGTACGGTTAATTTGTTCCAATCGAGTCAAATCCACCAATGTCAAACGTCAACTTGGCAAGCCATAGTTTTCCTTGGAAAATTGTGACCAAATTTTCATCTTGCCTCTCCAAAAGATCAATTGTCACATTCTCAAAGACGTACAAATAGCACAACGTCCCAAACCATCAGGTTTCTCGTAAATACTTTGTGGCAGATGGACCATTGGATAATAAATTTATGGATTGTTCGTTGATATTTCCAAACGAGCTAGAGTTGCCGCAGCTCTTCCAGGAGGCATGTCAACTTGAGTCGATCCCAATGACTGATGATGGACAAATAATAATCAACCTCCATGGGATGACATTCATGGCATTTGGTCTTTGCATGAGAAATGGTAGTGCAGTTGTTAGGAGCTCTGGAGATGCGATCAGCACATTGCAGCATTTGTTTAGTGGCGAAAGCAATGATTTCGATGGTCATCTTGCTTAGAAGAGCTTGATTCTTTGCTGAATCACGGGAGAAATCCAACAATGACATGAGGCTTCTAATCTCATTGACAGTGCCAATGACGGATTCTATTTTTTGCGCCACACTCAGATGCTGTTTGGCTGGAGATTTAGTCAATCTTGGGTTTGATACAACCGAAGTTCAAATACCGGACCCCTGCCGATGGTTATTCAAAATAGTGGTGATCTCGCCACTGTGGATGAGAAAAAGCACCGGAAGGGATGATCAATTCAAGGCCAAAATATTTTAAATTTCAAGTTTTCAGCTGTCTACCCCGGGATAAATCTGCCAATGTTGAGCGGGGTAAATTGAAATGGCTCATTGATGAATGCATTTTATTGACTAGCTTAAACTAAACGGGTAGCTAAACCCTTGCAACTACATTCACATCTAACCTAGACCAATGATTCTTGGGCTTGGTTTGGTCCAAAACGACCCAATGACCAAATGACCGCTCCAAGTCACTTTGTCCATGAATGTTATGTAGTTCTGGAATGGTCTCAATGCGTTGATGTGGGGGTATAAAAGGGTTTATGTAGAAGGGTCCCAAGGGCCCCAAAGCAGGGAAGGGTTAACGGGTTTAAGATTAAGACCCCCTACTGGGCAGGCGCTCTTGGCTTTGCACTCCCACAGAGGCTCTTGTTTCTTGTGATTTGTGTTCACTAGAGCGTGTAGCTTGACTTTTTTGGTGTGCACTGTCTAGACGATATTTTTATAACACTGTAGTTGTACCCAAAATATATCATTATCCGCAGTGAGATCACCTCCTCGCAAGGGCTGCAGGGGGCGATCTCAGGGCAGGAAAATGTCCTCGTGTCCGCATCACTGCCTGCTCTTCTAATTTGTCTTCTTCACCTGCTGATAACCTGTTCCTTCCACCTTTTCTGTCAACAATGACCATCAATCCGCCCCACCTGTGCCCTGTCCATCCATTTTATTCGATTTATGCATCAATTTTGATGCTTTGTCACTGATGTATTCAGAATTATCAACCACCACAGATCAGTTTGGACAGAATATTTTGGGAGATTTGATTGGCAATCGAATGATTTGATGAAAGGAAGTGCTGTTGATTTCTTGGGGGTTTCTGGGAAATGGAGGGGGGTGATTTATTTTAAGGAGAGAGGAGCAGAATCGTACAAAATCAAGATGACAGGTTCTCTTTTTCATTGTCTTTTGTGTCCAAATTGTCGATACAAAGCAAATGAAGTGAGAAAAATGAGAGAATAGAATCTATTGAAAGAGGAAGTATGGAAAATGATGGATTACTAGTGATGGCAATGTTGGAATTCTTTTCACTCGGTGGCTATTTCTACTACAATTATCCCTTGGCGGGACAATCTACTTGTTGGGAATTCTATAATTATTCCAATTACTCAATGAGCAATTAATACAACAATACACTTTTATGTCAATGCATTGGCACCAATGTATTCAATCTTTGTCATCTTTGTCACTTATCACATTCAGCAACTACTTCATCGGTTGCTATCTTCACTTGTCTTTCGATGGCTTTCTTCTTCGTAAGCCTCTGTCAGCAATTCAAAAACAGTATTGCTATTGGCTTCAGTCGGCACAGGTTGGATGGTGGTGGCGGTTTATCTCAGCAATTCAACAACGCACTCTATATTTGATGAACAGTTTGAGAGGAAGCATTTGTAGCTGATTCCATGATGAAGGTGGCCCGGGACAAACATGGCAATCTTTGCTTGACTTCGGTGCATCTTCCTCTTTCCTTGCTGTTACAAACACCAAAATCCATACACTCTCGGCTCGCATACTTCCGCGCTGATTGTAGGATCAGTGGATGGTCAAGTGCCGCCTTTGATTTTCTGGCAGCATTGATGGCTGGTTCGACAAGACACTACATTCAACCCCTCCTTGGGATAGCACATCCACACTTTCTTGACCCACACCCTCAGGCGTTGATTGTAGAATATAGGATGACCAAGTGCCACTTAGAGTGGAACTATGTTTCATCTTACTTTTTTGTCCTCCTGTCCTTGAGGGCAGTAATTGACGCTAACTTTTTTATTTTACTTTACTGCAGTAATACCTTGGTATTTTACTGTATTTTTGCGTCTAACGATGATGCCATACCAAGACTTGATGATGTCACCATGTCTCAGTAATCAATAATCAAGGCCACTCCTGAAGGCAGTAATTTACTGGCATCTCTACAGGCTCAGTAGTCAAATGGCATGCAATGATGATGAGTTCTATCATGGTGATACATTTCATGGGCACCAAACACAATTATAAGCACACCATTACAACAATCAAAGCATTTAACTTGTCAAGCAATTCAACCTAGTATGTTAACAATTACAGGGATTAAGAAACAAACAACTGGCTCTTTCTCTCCTTTTCAAGCTAAATTACTCCTCACTACTATTCTGGCTGAAGGTACTTTTTGTCTCCTTCAAAAAGATCTCCTCGCTCTTTGCAATAAGGAACTCATTGCCTTCTTTGCCCGCAAGAACTCCTGGCCACTCTTCTGGCGGCAAAAAATGTGTTGTTCTTCTACTCGCAAGAACTCCTTACCTCACTTTGAAGTACAATATATACAAAAGGTCAGTTAAACAGTTGAAGTTAATAACAATGAAGAAAGAACTAACCTGACCAGAAAAAGGTGACTTTTACCACTGCCAAGCATCATCTTTGCAATGTGGGTTTTCTCCAGCCATAAACAGAATACAACAGTAGCAGGCGCAGTGGCACCTTGAAATAATTGAATTGGTTAGATGCATGCATTTAGAGAGTGATAAAATCAATTAAATTTTACCTGATTTTGTCCGTTGGTGAGGGCAGTGCCCGAAGTAAGACGTTGGGCGGCACATCAGAGGCCAAAGTTTGATAAAAACAATCGCGAGAGTTTGGATTATTTCAACAAGACAAAGAGAAGAATTAGCTTACTCTTCGTCAATTCTTCTTGTTGGAGTTGATTTGTTGCATGATCGTCTATAGAGGTGACAGAGAAAGTGAGTTAGTTATCAATTATGTACGGCAATCAATGTCAAATAAATTTTACGTTCTTGTCTCACCTTTGGTCTGTAGAGAAGATGCTTCACGGATCGAGACGTCGGGGGGGATTAGTATTTAATAGGCTTGATTAAGGAAGGAAGAGGATGGCTTCTTGGACCTGAGATGTTAATGCTGGTGAGTGACAGAGAAGTAGAGGTTAGATTTGATATTTAATTTGCGGTGCGGCAATAAAGTCAAAGAATAATAAAACCATCTTGTTTCACCTTCAATGCTCGGAAAAGGGCGCACCACACACGGCTTCATTCCATTGTGTCATGGTTTTTCGATAGGTTTCGGTGGCTATTTTTGCGGTGAGTTGATTCTTGATACAGGGGGATCAGAACAGAGGTGAGAGGTCAGATTTGTTGGTCACCGGGGGACTCGGCTGCGATCAAACGATTGACGACAGGATTTCGTTGTTGTTGGGTTGAGACGTTGAGACAGTGAGCTATTAGGTTATCTAATTGAATTTGTGTTAACAATCAAACAAAAAATACTCACACAACGTCGGTCAGTTCCTTTGATGTGACGTCTTTTTCAATAGGTTCTGGTGGCTATTTTGGATGTGAGGGGACGTGGGGGGAACAGAACAAAGATGAGATGTGAGATTCATTGCGGACGTCCAAAATCAAAAATTATTACTGACTCACCAAATGACAATGGAGGCTCGCTATCCCTGAAGAAAAGGGTGACTCGGCTTGAATAGGTAGACGCAGACAATGAAGGTGAGATTCGATATTTAATTTGTTTGACGTGAACAAACAATAAATTTCTACGCACAGCCGATTCATTCCATTGTGTCGTGGGTTTTGCTAGCTAATTTTGCGGTGAGTTTATGCGGGGGGAACAGAACAGAGGTAAGTGGTGAGATTTGTTCGGCGCGGGGGACTCGACAGCAATCAAACTCACCAAAGGGCAAAATAAACAGGCAGACAATAAACACGATGTATTGGGGGGTGCAATTAAGATTACAAGCAGGGGGTGGTGGTGGGGGCGGGGGGTTCCATTATTCCTGTTGCGGCGGCGGCAGATTTCATTGTCGTTGGTGCTGCCATTGTTGAATCACATTTGTTGGATTCAATCGGTTGATTGAATGAACGCGTGGAATGTTTTTTCATTGGTTCAAATAAAGGTTGAAGCAAAATTTTGGCGCAGTAGATGTTTGGCTACTTTTGGTGACTTTGAGGTCGTGTTGAGGTGGAGTGTAGATTACTGGATCTAAAATAAGATGTGACATCTAAAGTGACTTTGGATTTTCAGTCACCAGCCATTTGGTGACTTTTGACTTACTGTCATTTTGGCCAGTAATTTGACAGTAACCGTTGTCTTACTCCGGTTACTGACAGTAAAGTGAAACATAGGAGTGGAAGCATTCGTGGCTGATTGGAGAGTAGATTGAGTGGCAGTGTTGGTGAATGCACCGCGGGATAACACTACAATCAAATTGTCAGGGTTGGAGAGGTCAGTAGCTTTTCCTTTGCTTGACTTGTTGCTGCACCTTCTTCTTACTTTGCTCTCTTTTCAATTCATCTGAATTTCTAACATCATCTCTTGTAGTCTTCATCAATTCACACAGACAAAACATTAGCAGAGCACCGACTTAAATAGCTGTCCGGCAAGTTTCACAATGAGCTTTCTTTGCTTCAATTGCATTTTGACTGAGTCGAGTGAGTAGTGCTTTTCTAACAACTTTGGTGTCCTCCACCACAGTCTTTACTTTTTCTTGGCAGAAAGCGCATCCTCCAGAGGTGGATCCATGGTTTTGAATCAGCAGAGAGACAATCAACCTCTGAATGTAAAAAATCACAGAGAATAGCGACAGGCGGCGGTGGCTGCAGCTGGTGGCAATTGGCAGTTGTTTATCAATTCGAGGCCAAATATTTTATATTTCAAATTTTCAGCTGTCTACCCTGGGATAAATCAGCCGAGATTGAGCGGGGTAAATTGAAACGGCTCATCAATGAATGCATTTTATTGACGAGCTTAAATTAAACGGATAGCTAAACCCTTGCAACAACATTCACATCTAACCTAGACCAATGATTCTCGTGCTAGGTTTGGTCCGAAACGGCCCAGAGACATCTCCAGTGTCAGACCATCAAAATTGCCATTGTGGTTAGGTAGAGTGTGTCCGTGAATGTTATGCAAAGCAGGAAAGGGTTTAACCCTAACACTAACGGCTTTAAGGTTAAGGCCTCCTTCAGGGCAGGTCGCATTCACAGAGGCTCTTGTCTCTCTAGAGCGTTCACTTCATAGTTNGCATATTTGCAAACTCATGCGCAGTGACTGCCACTTCTCCCCGTACTTGTAGACTCACATCAGTAACCGGATCTTCCCACAAATAGTGACTTGAGTAGTAATTGGTTCCACCGGTGAACAATTTATCACCATCAACAGCAATGATTTTTCCATGGTTCCATGATACATTCAATATATACGTTGTCACATGTAAGTCCACCTTGTTTTTGTCCTTATGCATAGCCCAGTCTCTGACCAGTTCTTTTGCAATTGCTTCTGTATCTTCGGTTGTTAAAGGTATACTTCCAAAATGACATCGGACAGTGATTGTTTTGCCCGTGCTTGCCAAGTATGTGATAGCATTGCGAATTGCTGCCATGAATTGATAACCTTCTCCACCAGTTCCAATAGTATCAAAAGAATCCAGACTTGTGATGTCAACAAAACGTTGGGCTGTATAGTGTGAAGGAAGTGCATAGGGCATTAACGAGTAAGCATAGCAGGTACAGGATCAGGCCAAGAAACTAGAAAAACACAACAGAAAGAACCTAACCTTGGATTATGTGATTGTACATTCTCTCATACAACTCATATGAATGACCAACACATAATTTTTCTCTTGGCAAACCTACCCCCTTCCGAGTAGAATCGAGTTCTTTACAGATTCCTCTTGCGAAGTACTGTTTTAATGGTGTTTCTTCAGGGCAAGTCCACTCTGGGCCAGATTCATCCCCATGCACTGGACAGACATCTTTTTTCTCACAATCACTATCTCTGTTACATTTGAATAGCTTGAAGTCTCTGTTGCAATCTTCTTCCGACCCACAAAGCTTTGCCACTGGCAAGGAAGAGGAAGGCTTCCCAAGGTATTCCGTTGGTGGATGCTGAACAATCCAGTCATTCTCTGCATATGACTCATCCCAAATATTCCAAGTAGCTCCCCTCTGTACCCCCATCTTTTCGAGAAACTGTATAAGATCTTTTCCTGCATCAGACTTTGGAACACATTTGTAAATGGTTCAGCCATGAGTCTAAATGAATCTTGTCGCTTGCCGCTTAATAAGAAGACACTTCTCACCTTCTTGGATCCAGTTGGAAGACGTGGTTGCGGGCGAGGACTTGGTGGTTGCGGACGAGGAACTGGACGTGGTTGTGGACGAGGACCTCCACGCGGCCGTTTCCTTTCAACCTCTATGTTGCCGTGTTGCATACCCTATAACACGAACAGAGATATATGGATGAGCCAATAGTCATCAAGAATGGATCAAATGAAACTGAATAGACTAACAACTCACATCTTTATGACCAACTGTATCGCAACACACTCCACTGATCATAGTGCAAACAACAAGCATGAATAGAAGCGACCTCATTCTGAAACTTATAAGTGCATGAAACTTTGATACAACATAGCTAGTCTTTTTGACAGGATATTCTAGCAAAGGGTATACGAAGACCAAGCTAATTCCAAACATCAGCAGTGGGTTGACAGAGAGAAACAAAATCAAAAGGATCCACATGGCAGGGATTCCAAAATGAAGTTTGAACTGAGGAATATACTCTGAATCCCTCATCACTTTGGGTTGTTCAATGGTGTCAGTTTCAATGTCATTGCCCATGTCATCTCTGTCACCCAGCTCTTTTATCTCATTCACCTGCTATTTATAGTAATGACGCAACAAGTGCACAGTGAGATGTAAAGATAATCTATCAAATGGGTCAGTGTTCTAGATTTGGATTATCTTGCCTTTGATCTACTGCTTTCACCCGCCCCCTTCTCAACTCCTTGAGTACCAATGACAATCTCCTCTAGAGGGAAAACCATGTAGTCGCTATCTGAGGTATCAAAGAAGCCAGAGTTATTGTTGGCTCCAAACATCGATTCTACTTGAATATTCAATCCAGGTTTTCCACCAATGACACCTAGAGCTGCCTCGTCTGCATCATCTTTGCCAATCTCCAATACAACAGCATTCATATCATTCGAACTCTGAGTAAATCATAACATCAGATAAATTAAATTAGTGATTCAATGGAAGGATCAAATGAAAGCAATAGATTGCAAAGCTAGCAATGACGCCACAGCAAGAATATCTTACCATCAATCCACCACTAAGCTTAACCCACTCCGTCACTACTTCACCAATAGACAGCTTCTTGTCAAAACAAGTATCAACACTGAAACAAGGAGCCGTGTAGTCAGTGAAGAAGCCACCCTTGCTAGACTCGAGCCCTGCAAACTATAAAGGATATTGCAAATCTTTAATATGAGCTTAATAAATAATGCTATGAAAGTAATGTGCACCATGAAACTTACTCTACCAAGCTCGCAACTCATTCCTGTAGAAGGTTCAAGCCAAAGGTGGTAGGGTTCAACATAATACCCTTCATACTCGACATCATATTTAGAGAAAACATTGATGAAGGGCCTCGTTGTGACATCTCTTACTTCTACAGGGGTATCTCTTACAGAATTGGCACCTCCTTCAGCGATCGCCTTCAAACCAGAGAGGGAGTCATCACCTCTAGACATGGCATTTGCTTCAATGGTTGGCTTGAGCCCGAGAGCAGCAACATCAAACATTGCCTTGTCACGTGCGTCAGCAGCTTGGGTAGAACTGTTGGTTGTGGTGGGTCTGACGTTGGTGGAATCGAGTCCAAAAAATAGACGGGAAGTGGGGTTATCTCCTCGAGACATGGCATCCTTGGTACCTCCCTCATCATCAACAGTCGCCTTGAGCCCTAAAGCAGCATACTCCAACGCCGCCTTGGCTAATTCGTCAGCAGATCCGTTTGAAAGGATGGGATTAGGGATAATTGATTCGAGCTTGAAATGGAGTTGATGATGAGGCTCGGCATCTCCTCCAGACATGGCATCCTTCACTTCATCAGCCTTTATGAGTTCGCCAGCAACCCCAGCAGAACCACTTGAAGAGATGGGGTTGTGGTTGGTGGATTCGAGAGCCGAGTCGTCTCCTTCAGAGATGGCATCTTTTGCTTCAATGGTTGGCTTGAGCAAAAGATTAGTCGCCTTGTCAAGCTCGTAGTCGGAAGCAGCCAAGAAAGAATCGCTGGCAAAAGCAGGGTAGGTTTTTGGAGAGTCACCTGGATCGAAATGGGGATGAGGTGGAGCAGTGTCTCCTCCAGACTTGGTGTCGTCCTTTTTGGCCTCCTTTGGGGCGAGGCCGGAGCAAATAGACTTATTGGCACCTTCAACGCTGCGATCCTTGGTGGTCTCAGTCATCCCATATTTTGTCTGCAGACAAGATTGACAAGATGCAAGAGTTAGAAAGAATAAAACTCACAGCAACAAAATGCTGTAGCCCCAAACCGAACAGGCGTTAGATAACGCAACAATCACACCGTTCTTGCCAACGGGGCAACAATACAAATCAAAACATGATCAATAACATAGCTTACGTTTTTTTCGGTGTTAAGGGCGACGACAGATTCCACAGAGGACGCACGCAAGGCAGGAGCCGGAGTGGGCAGGGCTGCAAACTTTGCAATCGCGCGCTTCGAGAAGATCATTTCTGTGGATAAAAA